>JBCAUG010678216.1:0-13683 GCA_038406175.1 Haplosyllis leylae | reverse complement strand
TCTCGGACGTTGAATGTCTGGCCAATTTCTCTCAATCATAAGTAACGATCGATTCTTTTACTGCCGCTGCATGAGAAAGAAACAAGGGCCCCCGCTTGCCATGGAACAAGGGGCGGCTGTAGGCTATTGTTACCAGTGGATAATACACGATAACGGCTGGAGATTTAATGCTCCGGGTTATGATCTGTGAATGAATCAAGGCTCTAGAAAACGGGGACAAATTGCACCCGTGTAGCCAGGGCAGAGACGAAGGGGTCGGGATTGAGAGGGCACTACTTGGGTGGAGGAGGGGAAATTTAAATGTTATGTTAGTATTAAGGAAGAAGAAAAATACTAATGTAATCTGAAGTCCAAAAAGTAAGCATCGATAGATCTGTGGACTGGCTCTGCCACTGGGCATAGATGAAGTATACTCCAACAGTTGTAGGCAATCGTTTTTTCAACAAAAGTAGAAATTTGTGACGTATTTCATTTCATTAATAAAAAGTTGCAAACTATCTCTTATGTAACTGTATCTCTTTTCACCATTTCACTGAAAGGTGATGGTCTGCCTTGATCAATACATCTCTTGGTGCAGTTATTTTAATTAAAATGCTTTGCCATGGGAGGCAGTAGTGAGGTACATACAGTACAATGGATTCAAAGTTCAGAATAACTATTTCATCCTTAGTTTTATGTGAGTGTCAAACAATATCATCAGTTTAAAAACTCACACAATTATCAAGACAAAAAACAACAACAAAATTTTCATCCGTAAGAAATGGATTTGAATCCATACAACTCTATTTGATATGTGATTCACAAGAAGCTGGCCAGGAGCCTGATTCCCATCCAGAAAACAATCGGCTAGGTTAAGCCCCTCAAACAATTGCTTTTCAACATCTACAAATTGTAAATCTATGTAGCTGTACGGACTAGGCAGGCAGGCTGTGAGTGGGGCCTCTAATCTCAATCGTTTCGAAACTGGGCTCCCTTCCCATAATATTCCTATCGCGTGTCTAAGAAGCAAAATTAGCCGAAACATTACCTTTTACGAAAAATAACATACATTTTGTCTGCCCAGTAATCAGCGTGTAGTTACTGTGCACTTCCTTCTGCGCAGAACAATCGTGTGATGACAAAGACATGTGATTACACATTGTCTCTGATTATTCCTGCTTTGATTCAGCATTCTGTGGAAGGAAATTACAAGACGGTAAAGCGGGTAAGGATTATATTGTGGATAGTAATTAATGGATGTGAATATGGCGTCGTGCGTAACTCACACAAACACAACTCCTTAAAGTTTGATTGTCCGGTTTTTCGTTTACTTTCGGTTCACTTTTTTAAAGTGAATGTCAAAGCCCAAAGAAGTGAAAACAAATGAGGACGATCCTTCGTGACTACCTTGAAATTTCTAAATGAAATCTGCATCCTCATTTCCTCTTCGTAATTTTTTTTTTACAAAGGTGAAGGTTTTAGAGCAACTTTTAAAGAAGACTATGTTAGGATGCACGACAGTAGCGACGAACTGCAAGTTAATAGTCAGTGTGTTTAGCAGGTGCAGAACTCAGCGATGATTCTGATTCTGAGGACTGGTCTGTAAAAGTGACTTCGCCTGCAAAAGGCGAAAGATCTAGCCTGGCTTTGAAACCCAAGGTAGATTTCAAGTTACATCTGAAACAGCTAGGAGTATCGCTTACCCTACAAATATGCTTGAGTGGAAAAAATTTTAGCGGTCTCAATTTCAAAAAAAAACTTAAGAACTTTTCAAATTCCTTTACTTCTTCGTGATATAGGGATGATACTAATCTTTATAGTAAAACAATCCGCCATATACAGCTGGTTTTCGTTACAAGATTTTTTTCTTGATTCTGGAGTGAACAATGTTGGTTGATCTTAATTCCAGTACAGAATGGGAGCTCAAGTCAGCATAAGTAGTAGATGGCAAATCAGTTCCAATCAGAGCAGCGGTAAATTGCGTTCCTTTATCAAAAACAACAAAGGGCCGAACAATTTACATTTTCAACAAAAGATGTTGGCAGTAGATGTCTGAGGCAGGGAGACCTCCCTCCCTCCCCATCCCCTATTCCTTCTCCAACCGTCACTTTAGATAAGAACACGAGCACAATGAATCCAAATCAGAGGGCCCGCATTCCACAGCAGAGAACAGCCAACAAATTAGCATTGTTTCCTGCTAAACAACCATTAATCAGCGGAATTATGCGCAGAGAGAGGGAGAAACAAAAGCTAAATGAACACAAGACCCTTTATTAGACTCGAGAAGAAGGGAACTAGTTCACTTGCCAATTACTGTAAAGCAGTCAGAGTTTGTAGCTTGTCAATATTCAGGGTCAAGTCTGTCTTTCATACGGTTTGAGTTACTGCATTGTGTTTTGTTTTTATTGCTATTGATGTTTCTTTCGCTAAATAATGACCGTGTCTATTTGTTCTATTCATGGCAAAAATCTTTATTGAAAATCATAAAGGTATATTCAGAATTTCTGGAAGATAACAACTGATTTTATCATGCATGCAAGATTCTCTCTTGAAACTCCCACAAACACATTATCTCAAGTTTTCTTTCTTCGAAATTTATCGATATTATTTCAATGCTTCAAAACTTCTTATCTCTACTTTTAATATTGGAATCATAGAACCACAATCCAGACGATTAAGTCATGGTATCTGTGCTGATTCGGGATTCATCCCATGCGGATGACAACACATGTTGACCTAATAAGAATATAATACTGTTAAAGGGACAAACGAAGGATGTGTCATCGGTTCAGCATGGATCTAAGCAAAAAAATGCAAAGGATATGTTTATAGCTCTAGAAGTTGGGAATTTGAAATATTGAGGACAACAGCATTTCTTCAATACCTTCATTCTCTTAAGAGTTCAGTTGTCACTTGAAGGTCCAAAAGAATCTGCAGACAAAAATTGTAAAGTGAAATCTGGATATACACAAAAAAAGGAAGCATCATAATTCGCATTGCAGAGACAATGATGAAGTAGAGCATTACCGTGAACTGTGCGCTGGCTGACCATTGAAATGTGAAGTTTTACAGTAGAAGAATGTCTGCAGGTCGAGCCAACTGACTTGTGTTTCCCTGAAGACCAATAATCAAACAATCAATTGTTCTGATTCTACCCCGCAATGTACCAACTGAGCCATAATCATTTTTCTGCAAATGCGCACTGTCTTGTTCACGGAGTGTTAGAGAGAAACGTAAATTTCTAAATCTAAGGATCTGTTTAGGCGAAGCGAAAACGATCAGCGAAATGTGATTCGAAAGCGTTATAGAGGATTTACGGTGCTTGTGAAGTATTTTAGACCTTTTTTCTGTTTCTATGTCTGGTTCTGACTATGTGTTTGTTGTTTATTTTTTTATGTTCGGTTACTTAAGTTTTGGAATCTCTTCAGTTACTTCACTGGTCACCTGACCGAAGGAATTTCACTGATGGCTCGGTCAACACAGTTCCATGCTCAGTTCCTAACCACACAAGAAGTTGTGAAATGGTTCAAAGTTTCCAAAATAACTTTGGCTACAAATAGGAGTTCAACCAGAATGGCTACTCTGCAAGCCGATGACTATGTGGCATTCTCCCGTCCAAGACCGGGAAAGAATACTACAGACTACTACAGACTAATTCACCACAAAGCACTCAACATCTCATTCGAAAACTACGCAGCTAATAGTTGCACAAATACACAGACATCACATCCACCAATTCTTCTTCTTCTTACCTGCTGGCCTCTGATTGGTTGAACAGATCAATTCTCTTTGATTCCCTTTGATCCATGATGATTGTTTTCAACAAAAACTAATCTGAACACATCATCTGATCAGGAAAAGAACGGGATTCCGGTTCTCTTCAAATGAGGGAACATGCAAAATTGTCCAAGAATAAAAGCCATGGCGATTGCCAAGATCAATTTCAATTATCATAACAAGGTTTTGCTTTATAAGCTTGTTCACTGCATCTGTTTGGGAAATGTATCTTGTCATAAAATACTCTCAAATTCATCATTTCTCTTTGCAAGACCCAAAATATATACACCCGCTTTCTTTTTAGCATTAACGAAATCAATTTACATATATCACAAGGAGAATTCAGAGCTGTCCAAGAATCCTAGGTTCTCTAAGATAGAAAAGGTACTTTCAAGATATATTCAGCTTCTTCACCAATGAACAGCAACTTCTCGAAAACAATGAAGTGAGGCAAAAGATATTGAGTAGGGGTGGCACTACAGGTCACTATAAGGGTCACTGTCCTGAGGCAACTAAAGCAAGCAAGGCAAGCAGTGCAAGCAAAGCAATCAAGAGGGATTCATTTCTATGCTCATTGAATCACAAGAATAGATAAACAAAATTGACTATTGTCCTAACAAAATTTATGAAACGTATTCTTGCTCCTTTCAAGGTCACTTCTCCGGGAACGTTTAGGTTTATATTTCTATATCAATAGATGTACACGACCCCCTCCCCCGTGAGGTGAGTATGTGTACAATAAAAAAGAGACAGAGACAGAGAATAATCACAAAGAGATTGTGTAGGAAAACAATTAGTGACATTGTTTGAGAGGCTGCGGCGTGACACGCGATCCCATTGCCGTGTGACGAGGTGCAGTGTGACGGGCCGTGATGATTAAAGAAAAGCTGCAAGTGATGTTAACACGGAGTAGATTACAGGTAACTAATGCTGTTAAGCGATACATTTCTTATGGCACGTTCACACTGCACGGAATCAGGACCGGGGAACGGGAACAATGGGTTTCTATATTATTCTGTACTGTTCATACTGCACTGAGACAGGGACAGGAACCTGACCCATTGTCTCCTATTGTGCTGGTTCAATTTGCTGTCCCGGTCACAGTCCCTGTCCCGTGCAGTGTGAATAAACCATTACTCTCACATATATCTAGTGACCAGTGTACATTCGGTATATTTTTTGGACAAATATAAGAACATGAAGTTGAACCTGTTTTGTAAGGCCACTTGCGATTGTGTGAAACTTTCACCACAAATGACAGGTGATTTTCAACAAAGCGGTATCTGAGCAGCAAATATTTGTGGAAAAATGTAGAAATATGACGTTTCATCGTTGAACGTTTGCAACACTGGCATGTATGCGTCATAACAGCATTATGTATGAACAAATTCCCACCAATGATTGCAGCTTAAAGTAGGCCCGCTTATTATAAAGTGCCAAGGCATATTCCACAAATACCATGGACCCTTCCCCCCGGATCAATTACTAAAATGAAGATATAATTGCAAATATATTGTGTGAGCCCACTGAGCTCACTGCCAAAAAGTGTTAGAAATTCACAAAAAGATATACGTACAGTTCAGTGCAATACATATTGACAGTGACCCTACTCAATGAGTACTACATTGCTTTATTTAGAATACGAGATGTCGAGAACCAAATTTTGGCCAGAGAATCCCTGATAAAAAACATTTTTCGAATCAGGCCCAATACAATTGCCAACATGACAAAGATCTTCTTGAGTACTGAATTAATTTTACGGACTTTAACCTTCAACAGATTGCAAACCTTCCAGTTAAAACCCCTATGGGCACCCTTAAACAGTGGAGCGCTTGGAAACTTCCACTGAAAAAGTACCTGACAATTGCATGCAACAAAATACAATAAGAAAAGCGAAACTGTGGTATAGGGTCTTGGGTCAGTCTAGTGCAACGCAATTCAGTGATAGATCTCATAAATTAGAAACTTTCATGTCATGTTGTCGTGTCACATTATTTCTCGAAAAATATCCGTTTGAGCTGATGAGGATTAATCCTCTGAAAGGAGATTGAGAAATTTGTCCTCATCACAATTTGACGTTGAACATTTCATACATGCGACAAGTTTTGAAAGAAATGGATGATCAGCACAGGCGCGGACCTCCGAGAAGCCTTTTTGATGGAGCTAAAAAGCCGACACCATTTGAGGAGAAGTCCGAATCCAATCGAGTTTTTCACGAACACACAAGGTTGGCAATGTTGGCATTATTGCCAACATTGTATTCCCATATATTTGCCATTTTGCCTTCACTTGCATCAACTGATGTTCATAAATGTAAAATTAGAAATCAAGGGGTATATGAGGATTACACTTTAAAGTTAAATACTACATTAAAGTGGTTGATTTTTAATGGCGATGCTAAAACGAAGTTGGCAATGTTGGCATTCTTGTATTGTGGAGAGATTGTGAGAAACTCTAACCAATAAGGCAACTCTGTGTGCAACCAACAAAGTCCTGGACTCCAAACATTTCACTCACAAATAACCTCGATTTAGCTTCGTACAATCTGGAAACTCACTCTTTTCAATGCTAAATTGAGTAACATTATTGGTGACCATAAAATATTCATGTTGTATTGTTATTAAATCACAATGGAATCACAATGGAATAAATACAATGAGTGAAGTCAATTGCATTGCCAAAGTCATTACCCATTTTCAAGCTTTCGGAGGACCGGGGAGTATCAAATTATTTGCTGTTACAATATACACAAAAAGATGAGAAAAGAAATCTTGAAAACGAAGTTCTTGTTAGTTTACGGTGCTGATTTTTTATGGATTTTTTTTTGTTATTCTTGAATCTAGGAGAGCATAGATAAAAATGTAATAGCTTTGCACCAAAACCCCCATCAAATAAAAGGCGTTATATTGAGCAGCTGGAGCACCAACTAGTGATGAACCACAATAGCTGATCGAACAGCAGGGTAAGGTGGGAAGAAGAAACATGAAATATATGGAGCCCCCTTCGGCGACCATTTATTTTTGTAACTCTTGCTATTTTTTACAGTCCGTGGGGAGCATGGCGCTCTAGCCCACACCCCCTGGATCCTCTAAGGTAAACATAAAGGTCCGGGCATCATTTTTATCGCCAACACGTAAAAAATTAAGGAAAAGCTAGGCTGTAAGGGACATCCTTCTGGAACAGAAGAAATTCATTTTTGTTATGTGACTTAAACAAGGCCACAAAATAAATCACATGAAACAAATGAAAGATTACCATCTTCATCGAAGAAAGTACCTCCCTCTCCGAGCCATATCGGTAAAAATATCTACATGTCAGTGGTAATCAATAGGCCATTGTCTTCGCCATGAAAAGATAATGCCCCATTGAGCTTTGTGTTTTCTGATTCTCATTCGGATAGACAGAACCCTCCTCAAAGACAATACAATGAAACGTATTGTTGTGGAGGAAGAATGTTGCCAATTCTTACACAATAGAACTAATGTACTGTTCTGAACCGAGGCCAAATGTCATTGTGTATCATTGTATCACCGATAAATCAGATCCTGAAGAATTGTTTGCATTGTCGCATTCCTCCACATGACTAATATATGCTTTGAAATGTTTTGATTTAAAGTTTTAGAATGGTATATAAGCCAAAAATCTCAAAATCCATCTCCCCCTTTCCCAAACCACCATCACCACCCAGTAACAGTCGCCTAAGCTTGTTGTCTGAGTGTACACTGCATAAAGTTTTCTGGTTTGAATGTCACCAAGAACAGGTCACATGGTCATTTTCTAGCAACAGACTCATAGAACTTAGCTCAGAATGCTCAAAAACTGGTCATAGACACCCGAGACGTGGTTTAGGGAAAAAGATTGCTGCACATGAAAAGTTGATCTTGACCTTGTTAGGCTTCTTCCACAAACGTAACTTCTGCGAACGTCCAGTGACAACAGCCAGAGCAATTGACAATATTTCATTATTCTTATGAGTGGAGATAAGAACACAATTAGATATTGCTTTCCATAGTCAATTGTGTAAGGTATGTAATGTCAAATGCATAATATTTAATCTCAAAATGAAATTGTTTGCAAACAACTTTATGACTTTTTAAGGTCAATAGTTTTCTTATGCACAAAAGGCTCCAAGTAGACTGGGTTTAACAATACAGCATTCATTAATTGACATTGTTTATAACTTTTTATGGCTGAAAGATAACAATAATTGCATAATAAATCTTTATGTTTCATGACCAAATGAGTATGAGACCATAGGACTTTTGTTTAAAAAGGCGCAATGGCTGAAGAAATCACTTTCTCTAAATTTTCATTGTCCTTTTTTGTTTTTGTTTTGCCGAAATTTTGGCGTTCATCGGGTTTGATGTTGAAGGGTGTTCAATAAAATTTGGAAAAAAAAATTTCAAAGAGAACATTGGATATTTTCGAAGTTCAAATGGTCCTTTTGAAAATGACTACTGATATCAAAAAGCAAAAGAAAGGTTGGCCTGGCGACCAATCCATGCGGGATATAAATAACTTGCATAGGATGTTCCCTTTCCACTTCTTGAGCAAGGTCCTTTGACGTAATTTGTAGAATGTTGTTTGCAAAGTAAAACAATTGTTTTGAAAGAAGTGTCCATGTTCAAATATTGTACGAGAAAGAACAAAGAACGTATGGATTGGAAATACAAACATTGCAAATGACAAAAACATCTCACCCGCCAATAATTCAAATTGATAAAAACACTTCAACGTAAATGACAGTGCATTGAAAACGTTACTAAATAAGGAATTACAATACCGTCTCGAGGGGAAAATATTCAATAAAAGATTCATCAGAATATAATGAGGCATAAAATTAGCCACACGGAGCGTCCAATGGTGTGGAGTGTCAACACAAGAGGTGAACAATCCAACCACGATCTCCATGTAAACACTGGTATTTTTTTCGATCTGCATTTTAAAATCATTGATACTAAATTACGTTTTAATTGCAAGGCAAATGTGAATGTAAAAGAATGTGTACATGGCCGCTGGTCAAGTTCTTTTCAATGCGCATAGATTTGGAAAACTTTAAATTTGTATTCTTCAAAGATGACTTTTTTCCCTTAAAGTAGATTCAGTTTGATCAGAAAACAATAAATGTCATCCACATACAAAGTAATGACCAGTTGGTCAATGATATTTTTGAAAATAACCTCAATTACTTTGCAGGGATTTTGTCTAAACATATTTCGTGGGATTTATACGGGTTTATTTTTTTTCAAACTAAAACTAGGAAACTTCAAATATACCTGAAACTCACAAAACATCCTGAAACATTTCAGCACAAAATGTAAAACCAAGTCCACAGAAAAACACAGAGGTTTACAGCAAATCTACACCATATTGATTCCTCTTAGCACAAAAGAATAAATGATATTATTGTTCAAAAGCCACTTCAATTCAGATCACATTGTAAAGCAATTCCACAATAAATCCTATTAATATATTTATTCTGAGCAGCAGAGAATGTAGAGAATGGGTCTCGTGTACAATAGAAATTTGGGGAAATGTGATCAATAGTCATTGAGACTGTAAGATCCTGCACCGGGCAACCAGAAAATCTCATAGAAAAAATGCATAATTCAACAAATGGATTTGATCTGATTGAACTCGATGGTAATAAAGGTTTTGGGTAATAATAGAAGTGAGAGGTATCGGCCTTCAAATCAATTTCTTCTTAAAAACTAAACAGCAAACACGTATATGTTCCCCTTTGATAAGAGTTAAGTTGTATTGTCCATGTTATGTGTGGATGAACTTTATGTCCCCAGAAGAATCACATCAACGAATAAATTAATATTGTTAACATCTGATCAATGGTTCCGTAAATTACATTAACGTATTATGACTTCTTCGCGGCAAAGGAAAGGAATTGGTTATTTTGACATGGAGAACAATATAGTAAGATCAAATTCTTCAAATCTTAAGCCGAAAACGTTTCAGCAGGAAGCAAACGTTGCAACTTTCCCTTCAAAACCCTGAAACTGTTACAAATATCCCCTTTGTGATAAAATTATTTCCATTACTTTATTTAAATCCCACAGTACTTCTTTTGAATTAACTTTTTCTACAGGTGGGAAAATCCATCAAAACAAACAGATAGTAGGAGCTTGTTAATTTTAATACCACAACAGCGTTAGTTTCAATTATATTCCTGTCCGTGTGTAATCAATGGAACTGCAAGGATTCTAATCCCCGGTTCACAATGTACACTGTAGTCCGGAGAAATCAAGCCTTGAAAGAGCTTAATACACAATGGAAAGCACCAGGGCCACTACATCACTGCAGGGATTGCAGACCAAAGCTGCTCCAGGGCAAAAAACACTAAGAACCAATGTATCCACTTGATTAGTCAAGATTCTTCTCATTTGGATAGCACAATAAACAGCTCCCATATCTATTGTTACTTCTCTCATCCCTTGGCCTCCTCTTCTAAATTATTGATACAGGAGGGCTTACTTCAAATTACTGCCTTGAGGTCTCCCTGATTTACTCTCACTTATTCTACAGAATCAACCTTCATTCTTTTCCATTGTCATGCCTTGACACTTTCCTCTCAATAAATCTGTCCATGGAGACACCAAAGCTATTCAAGCATATTGCAATCACAAAATAGCATTATCATCTTCAAGCAATACATCTGTGACCCACAATGGTTACAGAAATCTTCCTGTGAAAAGGTTGCTGACAGTTGTTGTATCCCATGAGGTAAGGTTTGTGTGTAGAGGTCAGGTCTCTTGCTTATCTATCAAATCATTTCTTTCTGAGAATGATTCAGGTCTCTGGGGTGAGGGACCCCTGTTCCTAGGTGACAGTGTTAATGTTGTGTATATTTCCTGTTGTCATGGTTTTCATTATGATAGTTACAGGAAGGATAGAGATGTAATGCCGTTTTATGTGTAAGGTGATGCCATTCTGACCTTTGCGTCAGATTTCTTTCGTTTTGACAATGACCCCTTTTATTGAACTATGCTGTGTAACCGAAATATTTCACAGAAAATATGCCCCACTTCAATATCCTTACAAAGCATGACGTCGTTGCCGTAATTTCGTAAATAATCACCGAGCATGCAATTAATCTCTGGTTTGGTTTGGGCGTGGACTTACAGAACGGAATACGACGTCAACCTTGACTTCCGCTAGTTCTCTCCTCTTCACATTTTTAACGTCAGTCAACTCCGAACGTCGAAAGATTTAATTCTTTTTCTTTTCATGAAGTCATGGTCTTGAAAGTTCACCACTATCAACTTATCACTGAAACTTTCAGCAGTGAATGGTATGGTCCGTGTCTTCGGGTACCTTACTTTAATTAATGTTTCACTGGTTTTCTGAACGAAAGGAAAAACCTTTCTTTTGTGTAAAAAAAGAGACAGCACCTCAGTACAATAGTTTTATGTAAGAGGAAAAGCCCTTGGGCTGTTACTTTGTGTCAAATAGTCAAGCAGAACAATATATTTCAGTTATACGACCCCAAACCCAATTACATTGTGAATAGAATGTGATAAGATTGTCATTATGTAAATCTCACATACACACAACTGTCTCGTGGAATTACGGCAATCATTACATACAAAGTCAAGGGGTAAGAAGCAACATTATTGTCGATTTGATTGTGACATCATATCGTTAAAGAATTATTCCTTTTGATGGATTTCAGTTCTGGATTGGAGAGGGATTTCCCTGTTAAAGAATGGCCTCACACCGGGTAATCTCTCCTCGCCAACTTTTCCTGGGCATGTCGTCTATGACATTTTGGGTTTCAGCAAATTGTGTTAAAATGAATTTCATCTTTCTGATTGGTGACCTTATTGGATGAATCCTGGATTTTATTTCCATTTTCACACTCTTGTTTTTGGGCTGGTTCCGCAACTTCCTAAGAGTTGTGAAAAAGCACGCTGGTGATAAAGAGGGAAAAAGCGCCCATTGTCAAAGTCACCAAAAGAAATTCCTTGTCACTTTATTTTTTTTTAAAAATGCTTCATTTCTCGAACATACTCTTCGAACACTGTGCGGATTGCAAAAAGAAGAAAAAAAGTGAAACATTTTCCACAGTGAAGCTGCCTTTATCACAAATCCTCCACAAAAGAACAAACCAACCGATGGAAAAAAGCGGCATGAATGATTGCGCGACGTACTAATGTATTCCTTGCACATCGCAGAGAATTGTTATTTTACTTAACCATGGTTATTTATTGTTCCCCAGATTCCAGTTGTTTCTTTGGAGCATATTGTTCTGCTAATCCCTTCATCCAGTCGGGGATTATCATTGAGATTTAGATGTGAACCTTTCTGTCAGCACCAGTGCCATAGCTAAATTTGGTCTTGTCAGGAGTAGAAGTGCTCGGATTAGCTGTAGAAGCGTTGTTGCAAATTCAAGGCGGACGGTTTTTTTTGCTATTGACCCAAAAACCTTTTGTTTCATAAATGTTTCTTCGGCACCAGCTCTCAATGTCGTTTTTAGTATGGACTGGGTCGTAACGATTTTGAGGCCACCGAACCCCATATTTCAGATTATTTGAAAGCATCAGTAAGTTTAAATTTTATTTTATAGAATTAGACAGACTATAATGTGAGGAGTTATCATTACACTGTAATTATTTAAGTGTCTTTTTTTCTATAATATGGCAAAACAAGTGATTAGACTCCGACATTGCTAAATATTGCTGACCCTTTTCACAGATTTTTGGATGATTCCCACAACAGAATTATTCTGATGTGAAAAAAGTTCAACGGATACTTCTTCAAGAAAAGAACTAAGCATCAGTGAGAATTTTCCAATGAAGTGTTGGGTTAATTTCGAATAGATCTCGATTCCTGTTCTAAAACTGTACAAGACCGTCCAAGAAACAACTCTGCCACTATGGACGTCATGTCTGGGAGAAAGAGTGTCTTTTTGACGTCACGCAAACAGCAATGGACGCACCAGGAAAAAAATCATTGCACATTATTTTGTATCATTTTCAATCAATCGTTTCTGATTGTCAAGAAGTTTGATCTGGCTCATGGTTAGATTCATGACCTTACGGTTTCTCAAATAACATACTTTGCACTCTACCAAGAATTTCACCTTCTTTGTACTTCTCTCAATTCACACAATTCGCTTCCTGATGAAGCTGCAATACCGTTCGAGAAAGAATGATCACCCATCGACTTGACTGTCCGAATCATTGAAGATTCCAATGTGTGAAGGAAGCTCTAATCCATTATTACTCTTGCTTATTGTTTTATCACTGCATGTCACACTAGTGACATATAATTGGATACTAAGTCCCTGCCACATACTGCCTGTCCTCACAAAGGCCACTGTTGTAAATTATCCTGTGTGGATGTCCCAGTGATAGGAATGGAGTAAAGGTCAACTCATACCTTAATTTATTATTCCTTCTGGTTTCAGTAAGTAGGAGAAGAACCTAATACCAACCCAAAAAATTATTTTGAGATGAAATCTAACCTAGTCTCTAAATTACAAAGGTCCAGCAGCTCTTCTAATTTGGACAGCACAATAAACAGCTCCCATATCTTTGTTACTTCCCTCATTTATTGACATAGGAGAGCTTTCTTTTCCATTGTCACGGCTTTAACACTTTCTTCTCAATAAACCTGTCCATGGAGACACAAAAGCTATTCAAGTATATTGCAATCACAATATAATATTACCATCTTCAACCAGTACATCTGTGACCCACAATGGCAACAGAAATCTTCCTGTGAAAAGGTTGCTGACAGTTGTTGTATCCCATGAGGTAAGGTTTGTGTGCAGAGGTCAGGTCTTTTGCTTATCTATCAAATCATTTCTTTCTGAGAATGATTCAGGTTTCTGGGATGAGGGACCCCTGTTCCTAGGTGACAGTGTTAATGTTGTGTATATTTCCTGTTGTCATGGTTTTCATTATGATAGTT
>JBCAUG010678215.1:0-28227 GCA_038406175.1 Haplosyllis leylae | reverse complement strand
CGGACTTGCTACGCCGCGGTCGGTATGCCTCTTGCGTTCACGCAGGAGGACTTTCTTGTTACTTGCATGTATTTGAAATACATTGCCTGTTTGCAGAGGAATGTTTACGTTATGTACATATCATCCCATACCCACGGAAACGACACCAATACCAAAGTTGAATCTGACTGGCAGAGCCCCGCCGAGGTGAGTCGCACAAAAAATAAAACATTATTAATTCCTGTCATTTTTTGTTTAAAATGGTCGTGTTCAGAGAATTTTATGTTTCTCTAGAAATACAACAGTCGATCTCAATTCAAACAACTTTGAAACGCCTGCAAATATGACGGCATGGCCTTCATTCCACAATGGAGTTGCAGCTGGCTTGCGTATCGCAGACTCATCACAAGTAAGCTTTTGCGTTTCAAATTGAAGATACGTGTGCATATTTGGATGTAAATATGTTCCATGTTTTATGCTTGCGGGGGCTTTGTTGCTTCTTAAAATACGTTGTCGCTACCAGCGGATATGCTGGTCTTGAAATAAAACTACTTCCAAAATTTACAAATGTTAATACTGTTGATTATAATTGAACATTGACTCTTGTTTAGAATCCCAAGATTAGAATTTTATCAAAATACATGTAATTAGATAAATTTGGATCCGACATTAGATTGTGTTTTTTTTTCATGAAGACTCCCTAAAACAGGTTAATTTTCCAGGGGTCGTACAGAGTGCTTTTAAAAAGCACATGTGCTTTTTGCTTTTTTTTCACACTCGTGGCTTTTTTTCCTGTATTTTTCAGAAAAGTGCTTTTTTGGGCAAAACTGTGCTTTTTTTCTGTTGAACCTCCTGTCGGAGTCCCTCCCGACCAAGGCCAAGGCCGATGCATGACCTTGTATATATAGCATGCCCCAGCCGACTAGCGGGCACTTCAGTAAATCTACCCGAGCTATGTACAACTTGTTCCCTTGCAATAAACCAGCATTCACGCCTACCACCACCGTGTTCACTTGTCCTTATGACCCCACGACACCTCCTATTTTTAAAAAAAAAATAGCACTATTTTGAAGGTTTTGGCACAAAGAGGCTAAATTTCTTTCAAAATTTGTTATTGTATACTAATTTCTTTGAAAACATTTTCAGCCTTGCTTCACTCGCCATAAAAGTTCACTCTTTATGTGTACTAATATACATATATACCTTTGGATGTGATAAAATATACAGAATTTATGCCAAAATTGAGAAAAGTTTCACAATAATCATCAAAAAAATCGACATTTATATTTAAAATTTGTGTTAAAATAGTGCTTTTTCCCATGATTTTATGCTTTTTCTTTTTTGCTTTTTTTCCCCCACGAAATGGCTGTACGACCCCTGATTTTCTCCCCTTTTCCTTGTACCGTAACCTAGATTGTACATTTTAGGTCAATACAGCATGGATTATGTACAATAAACCCAAGTCAAATGAATTAGCCAATGAGCATGCGGGATTTCTTATGGGACTCGGTTTAAACGGACATCTACCAACAATGTCAACGCTTAGTGTTAATGACTACCTGTCAAAGGTAACTAAACTTTTGTGCAACCGTGTGGAAGGGGTTATTACATCAACTGTTGGTAGTCTCTGTGAAGTGATTTCTATTTATTGTGACATTGAACTTTGTGCCAATATTTATTTGTTTGTAGAGTCACGAAATGACCAGTGTTGGTTTGTTGTTGGGTCTTTCTGCTGGAAGGTTTGTAGTAATCTGTGATACGGTTTAAAGTGATTTTAGAACATCAAAATGTATACATTCGCATGGAGTTAAAATCACCAACAAGCCGTTTATTACGTTTAGAGTAAAACTATATGTTCTGCAAACTATGACCTACTGCCCACATGTTTTTGATAAGGTAGTGGCGATTATTTTTCCGCAAATTTTTTTTTAGTCACTCCTGCTGCTGAGCAGAGCGACTTATCTTCTGGCTTTGGTGTCTGTTTGCTTGTTTGTTTGCTTGAATGTAGACAAAGAATTTAATTTAAACTATTTATTATCTTATTGACACCACAATATCAGAATGAGGCTGATTTCTCAGCTCAGCTGTGGTGTCTGCTTGCATGTAGACAAAAAGGTTAATTTCAACTATGACACCAGATGGCTCACAAATCTGATTTCAAATATTGACAATAGAGGGCTCTTCATATTACTTAATGACACCACACTCCTAATGATACCACAACTGCTAAATGAGACCACATATGCTCAGAAGCAGATATTTGAATACTAAAAACAAGTATGAATGCTAAGAACAAGCAATGTATACATATTACAATTCAGTATTACTTAGCATTTGATATTACTATAAAAATTACTTAGTGCAGGTGCGACACAATCCTGATAGGCATTCTTGTCTTATTTTTATCACAGCTGTTCTTGAGCAGCTTTGCTTATGTAATGGAAAAGGCCCCAGAGCGAGATTTCACGAGACTTAGTCATTCATATTATGTATGTCATTTATGTTGTGGGGCCGAGAGACTTTATGAATGACAATTGAAAATATATAAGCCAAAGTTTTGTGAAATTTTTGAAATAACATTTGTCAACGGCGTCGTTCACAAATCCTTAATGTATTGGGATATTGTGAACAGCTGTGCCATAGACCCCGACTTCTTCAATTTCTAAACCGTGATCATCTGCATGTTTTTTATTTCGTGATTGGAAAATGTAAAAATGTTACTTCTGCTACGTTAAAATACAGGAGAGGCTCAATGGATGTTTCAACTACTAGGCTTCTAAGTATACATGTAGCAGCATTACTTCCACCGACTTCAACAGAATTGGACATTTCACATAACATTCAAGTGGCAGCGGTTCTTGGAATAGGCCTTCTTTATCAATGTACTGCACACAGACATATGGCTGAAGTTCTGCTTTCAGAAATAGGTTTGCTATCTCCGAATTTTGCCGTTAATTTTAGTCATACGTAGAAATTATATAGTTTCCGTCTTGGCACAAAAGTCTGTGACGAAATTAAAGTTGCAGATATAATAAGATAACTGAATTGAAAAATTCCTAGATTCTGTTCATTTAGGCAGGCCACCTGGTCCTGAAATGGAAAACTGTATGGATAGAGAATCTTATTCATTGGCGGCTGGTTTAGCATTAGGTATGGTAATGCTTGGGGTGAGTGCAGTCTTATTTGGGATGATTGGTAAGATTAAATAGGCTACAAGTACAGCTACAAGTTCTATTTACTTCGTATTTATTTTGCAGAGGGGTCATGAGGTGATGGGTATGTCGGACCTCAGTATGGCTGATCAATTATATCACTACATAGCCGGAGGTCATAAAATGCCATTGGTAAGTTAAATCCTTTTGCGAATTTTCGCGTGATTGACGGTAGATATTTAATATGAAGCATTTACCATTATTTTAGTCAGGAGCCAATAAAGAACGTTACAAGTCACCTAGTTACCACATTAAAGAAGGTGATTATGTGAACATAGATGTTACGTCAGCAGGTGCTACATTAGCGCTTGGAATGATGTTTTTTGACACGCATAATGAGTAGGTTTTTCTTGCATTTGTTGATTAACTTGTCACTAAGAATTCTCAAGCAGAAATAAATCGTTAGTGTTTTGCCTCGTTTTCTCTTTCTAAAGTTTTTCGAAAATATTTTTACCTATCTTTTTATATTTCCTCACAGAGCAGTTTCACAGTGGCTGGTCGCACCTGACACCCAGTTTCTTCTAGAATTCGTGAGACCTGACTTCTTAATGCTTCGGGTACGCACCTCTGTTTTTAAATTAAGATACGGACATATATTTTCTCATTTGACCCCCTTTATATGGATCACAGAATGTTCTTTTGAAGATTTACGGTGATTGTTTGTCGTAGGTGATCAGTAGAGGATTAGTTATGTGGAATGATATTCATCCTTCAGAAGAGTGGATTGACGGTAATCTACCAGAGGTATCTTCAATTCCCCAAGAGAAAGATAGAGAAAAATATGACAATCACTTAATTGCATGCATCTTTTCAATATTTGGGTATGCGTGGTATTCACATGTTATATATCGTACGTTTTCAGATCGTTAAGAAGTATGCATTCCAGAAGCAGAAATTCAGAGATGACCCCAACTGTGATATTGACTTTGAGACAATGAGGTTAGTTTCTTGTGGTTTATTTATGTCGTTTACAATAACAGTACGTACAATGTTATCAGTATTCGGGCAATGGCACGTAGAAGTTGACGTTCATTCGTTCATTGCGTGCGATTGTGGCTACAACCCATCGTTTTCACCAGTGACGTTTCAAAGCCGTAGAAAAAGTTACCAAAATAGCTGCCAAAGGGGGTTAAAAAACAAAGTTTTGAATCGCAAAAATGTTACCAAAATAGCTGCCAAAGGGGGTTAAAAACCAAAGTTTTGAATCGCAAAAATGTTTGGACCACAAAAAAATTCAAAATTTTTGGAACAAAAATGCATTTTAGGAGATTCTAAGCAACTGATTTTTTTGGCCCTAAAATTTCTTGGACCACAAAAAAGTTAATTAGAATTCAAAACTTTTAAACAAAAATGCATTTTTTTTAAATTCGAAGCAACTGACTCTCCTCTGCCCCCACCCTCTAAAATAAAAATTACCACAAAAAAGTTCCTCAGAATTCTAAATTTTTGAACAAAAATACATTTTAGGAGATACGAAGCTGGCTGTATCACAATCAAATAGAGCGCGACACAATGCATTCTTGTTTCTGTTTTATATTCAGCCAAGCTCACTGTAATTTAATCGCTGGTGGATGTATGGCCTTGGCGTTTAGGTTTGCGGGTTCAGCAAATCAGCCAGCTTTTGAAACGATGGTAAGCTAATTTGCATATTGCTAAGGAAGGATCATTGACATAAAAATTACCTGACACTTGGTTTGTCCTGTTTGGTAATTAGTTCGGTTTGATAGTTGATGTTGATAACGTTGGTGTGGATTTACCACTTGTTTATTTTGAATCAAAAATATAAACATATAACATTTTGTGTGTAGTACCCAATGGCGTGATACCCGCTATTTATATTGTGGCACGATGCATAGAATTACCTGTGGTAAATGAAATACTTCCTGAATATAAATTGGCTCTTCATTTAAGAATATTATAATGCCATTTTGTCCTCGTCCAATTATTTATTTCAGATGAAAAAGATGAAATTTATGCTACAAGTAGTTAATAAACCTCAGATGGTTGAACAAGCCGGTAGAAGTACGGCTGAAAACTGCCTGACAGTTATTCTCACTTCCTTAGCTATGGTTAGAGATAAATCTTTTTTTCCTTTTTGGTGAAAGAGCCCTTTTTATTCCATGTCTATTTGAAATCACGCGTACTGATTGAAATCATGTCTTACAGTATTCATTTTAACATTGGAAGGTAATGGCAGGAACAGGAAATCTAGAAGTACTGAGATTGTGTAGATATTTGCGGACGAGAGTTGGCCCGATGTATGGTTATGTTTTGTACGGATCTCACATGGCTGTTAGCATGAGCATAGGACTTCTTTTTCTTGGAGGGGGAAGGTAGGTCCATGTTATGCAGACATTTCCTTAACAATTTAATGTAATCATTTTTGTTGTGAATGTGTTATATTATTCCTGTTATATCTCAGGTATACCTTGAGTACAAAGCCAGAAGCAATCGCAGCAATGTTGTGTGCTTTCTTCCCAAAATTTCCCATACACAGCAATGATAACAGGTATCATTATATTTCTCTGGTTTTTAAAAATTTGCAAATAAATTAATTGATTGAAAATATTTTATTCTTGTAAAATCATAAATAATAATATCATTTGATAATGTAAAATAGATCTGATTAATAATGCCATTTATTAATGTCCAATGATGTCATTTTACAAGAAAAGAGGGAATACCAAGGTGTTACCATTGTTATTCGACTGGAAACCAAATACCATACTCTGCTTTGGTTTAATACATAGTGTTAATCTCCATTTCAGATATCACCTTCAAGCGTTTCGTCATCTTTACGTGTTGGCATCCGAACCACGTGTTGTGTTGCCAAAAGATGTGGATAATGGTTGTGCTTGTTACGTCCCGTTGCAAGTCAAATTTAAAGTACACAGTTTTTTCCGTGGCGGCATTACTTCTGACTAGTACCCATGTGCTGCAAAGAAATAGATCAACAGACTCAAATATAATTTTTCATCACATTCGTAGTCATTGCTTTGTTAATTGACATTAATTGACGGCGGTTTACAAATAATAATGAGATTGTCACTGGTCTGTAGGACACGTTGGATTATCAGGATCGTCAGTACACGTGTATGGCACCTTGTATCCTACCCGAGCTGGATTTACTAAAAGAGGTAAAGTGCGATAAAAATTCAGCTAAAACATTATTGTGAAGGATTGATTAATAAAAGAAGTACTGTGAAAGATAGAATTGAATATTTATCAATGCAGGTTAGAGTACTTGGACCAAGGTACTGGCCAATTGCTTTCACCTCTGATAGAAGTTGGTTGTCTTTGAGGCAGGTTATATACACTTGAATTGCACTTTATCTTGCTGCTTTTATTCTACGTGAAAGTGTGAATTGTGAAATTTATGTTTAACGTAAAATATTTACTGTTTTAGGCAAGTTTTACATGGATCTGGGTATCTGTATGTAAAACAAAGGGCGGGACATCTGCCATATCGAGAAGACCCAAAGGGATATCACAGTGTTCTTTCTCAGTGTCTGACGAGTGATTTATCCATAGGCAAGGAATTGAAGGTAAGGTGTGAGGCCATGTTATATTGAGAGAAAAGTATCAGTTCATTCTAGCTTTCTGTACTCTGAATAATGTTTCGAAAAATAAAAACACAATTTTACGTCCTTACTGGCTTTCAATCCCGTTTTTCAGAGTTGTTACACGTCAAGGAACAATTGGGGGAAATTTCTCCGGGTTAGGGAATTTTGACAAATTGACTCGTGTGATGGAATTTTTTCCAAAGTTTTTCCAAAAATGATTAGCCTGCCTTTGATTGCTATATTTTTTCAAGTGCCAAAATATTTGCACCTTAAGGGTGAATTATATTGGAGCGAAATCAGAAATTATCTTTGATCTTTGTCGCTACCCAATATAACAAACTCTGAAAACTTAAGTATCCATTCTAAAGCGATGTCGCTTTCGCTCCAATATAATTACATGTACACCCGTAGTGACCTTTATTTAAGTTGGCATACCTTTCCACCATACATTTTCAAAATGCTTCCATTATCAGCAGTATCATGTTTGTATTATTGTCCAGATTTATTGTTTTGTGGTAAACGCAGTATGTAGATATTTACTTTGAAAAATAAAAAAATTTGTCAAGGAAAATGATATCAGGGAATTTTGAACCAGCTGAAATGTGTCGACCCTGTTTTTCTAACTAAAATAATTTTTTTCCCACAGAAAGTCATGTGAGTTGAGGCAACAAGTTCTTATGAAATCCTAAAATTCCGATTGTGACCTATGGAATCATTTAATGGATCAAATCTTTTTTTATTTTCTACTGATTGTTAGAACATTTCAGAAATTGGTCAGAATTTTTGCAGGTGTGAATTTATGTGTACTTCATTTCATTTCAGTCGGAAGGTATAAAGTCATTCTCATCGGATCCTAGGATTCTAGAATTTGCAGAAAACTTCTGTCAATCAAAACACAGAAAGGTATCATTCATATGTGAAGTAGTTATATGTGCGCGGTGTTGTAATTATGCTGAAAGAAAACGGATATGCTGCAGAAATCAAGTCACTTGCCAAGTGTTGCGATATGTACATCGTATTTCTCTTTGTAGGAGTATGATGTTTGTCAGTACCTATCCCGAGTACTATATGAATGTGTTAGTCACGAAAAACCCGAAATTCTATCAACTCACGTTGCAATTCAACAGGTTTGTTTGTATACCTCGTACCTAAAGGAAATCCCAATTTCAAAAGATCGGTGTTCCATTGTAGTGAAAATTTTGTCGGAAGTCTTTTGCAAAAAATATTGGTCTGATGATTGAATCATGCTTTGCAAGAGAAAATTCTTTGACAATGGTTTTGTACTGTATGTGATTGAAATTTAAATTTTTGTTGAAATTTATTTCAGTTGGTGGATAGCATGTGTTCCAGATTGATGCCTCTTGGTTTATGGCAACTAAAACTGATGGCTGCATATTACAGCAGACATATAGAAACTACCTTAGGAGATACAATCAGAGGAGAAGACAACGATAATGGGGAACAGAGATTAATCAGTGACGAACTTCTGGAGGCCGCCGTCAATGCCACACAACAGTGGTTGTACGACTGGCTCAGAGGTATTTTGTAGGAAACTTTATGTACATGTATAATATTGTTACCTGAGGATTTGTGATCAATTTTCTATTTCTCTGTAGCTCATTTGTGTTTGCTTGTGTTTTAGAAAACACAGATGTTCTTGTACAGTATTTATGCGGAGCTGGTGTTGTTGACTGGACGAGCAACAAGGACGAGCTTGCAACATTTCTTGCGTGGCATGATATACCGCACCCATCACATCTTAGCCACATCAGTTACCAACAAGGTTTGTACTTTCAAATGTCTCAACGCTCATTGACAATAAACCAAGAAATGGGAACGTAGGGAATATGATTCTTACTGTTGTCAGACGGGAATAATTGGAACTACTCTTCAAAAGCACGTGTTGGACACCATCCTGTCTTTTAGAGTTGCATTTAGATTTTTTTCTTTGGCATTTATGATAATCTTGGTGTATAACATTGACGGCTATTTGACACTGGCCGACTCAGGAAGTCTTCACATTACACTCAGACATTGACATCCATTATAATAGGGTGGCCATAACACAGGCAAAACAGGGAATTTGAATGTTCAGTGTCCAGATATGGAAAACACAGGGAATTTCCTAAAATATATTAAAATACCATTTTACACATGGAATTTACCTCGTAGGAAAAAATTTGAAGTTTTGAAAAATTAAGGATATGTTGTGATGGGATGGATGTACAATGTTTTGGCTTTTTGAAGCAAAGTTTAAGCTGGGGACAACCCAATAATGGAATAAAATGTTTGTAACATGCTCCATTGCTGTTGTAATTGTAGCTTTGAGGATAATATTAGTAGCTATCTCTATGGGCAATTGTAGTGGAATAAATGTTGAATTTTTGGCTGAAAAACACGGGGTAAAAGACAGGTAATTTTGTCTTGATTGGAGCGTGGCCACCCTGTATAATCTTCTCAGAGTCGGCCAGTGTAAATGCCATATATCTAGAAACAAATGATTTACATGGCAATTTCCTAATTATATCTTTGCATAGCAAGGAATATTATTTGCAGTATAAAGACGACTTATACAAGTCGCCTCCGCAAGAGGGCAACTTTCGATTGACTACCTTACTAGCTCGACAAAACATTAAAAAAAGGTCAAAATGTATACATGAAGAAGTTAGATGTCAAGATGTATAAATAAAAATGGATAAGAATCTATTTTGAAGTATTTCACAAAATACACACAATTTTGCATAACATATTTGAAGAAAATTAGTTTTGAAAACTATTTATTTCTACTTCTAAATTTAGTTTAGAAAATTGTGTTGTTGCATCTTGTATCCTACTGTTCCAAAATAAGTTTTCAAGGACACTTTGCAAACTATTTCTCTGTCGTATTTTGGAGTCAAGAAAACGTATTTATCATTTGGATGAAATGAACAGTTGTTCATATAATGGCAGCTTTGCAGAATAGGATGATTGTGTACCATTTATAAAACTTTTCAACTTTAAATTCTTACGTCTACAACATAAGGTCTGAAACCAAAAGATCTAATAGACAAAAGAGTTACAAGTTCTCATAAAAGTCTAAAAGCAGATCAGCATTGAATAGGAAGTACTAATTGTAAAATTAACACATACGTAATATGATGGAAGAATAATTTGAGAGTTCAGAATGAATGTACTAACTTACCCGAGACATCAAGGTAAAACAACGGGAGGATTAATGGATTAATTATCAAACAAACATGCCACATTTGAAGAATTTTCAAAATTACATTTTCTGTTTAACCCCAAATATTGTCAACATGGCTGGGGAAATTGATATTTTTGACGCAACAAAGAGCATCGCAAATTACTAAATGATGGATAAGTTTGTACTGAAAAAACAAGGAAAGAAAAGAATCATTCAAGAAGATTTAGTAGCATTGTAGCAATTTTAATGGTCAGTAAATTTGAAGAGATAGAGAGAGAATTCCAATATAGTATCCAGAAGGATGGATTTTTAATATCAAACACAGTGTAATCAACTAAATTACATGATTGGATGCCATATGCTTTTGGATGCTGTCATGTAGAATTTTTGGCAAATCATGGGCATCAAGTGTATTTGAGGTCTTTTTTCGTATTTCAGATATCCCCAGTTTTCCTGAATTGTGCAATATGTTGAGACCCTATGGTCTCAGTGTCTCTGCTATAATGTCTCTACACATCGCTCTGAACAGGCAAAGGGAAGATAACGGTGTGTGATGTCCTCTTGTCACTTCGCAGATTTTTCCAGCCCTGGTGTATCCTTTGAGTGTTTACAGCTTATTGAAACTGTTAACTGTGCAATGAAACAACATACAGGGTTCCCACTTGCACTGGAAAAACTGGAAAAATGAGAGAAGTTTTTCCAGTCAGGGAATTTTAAAATTATACCAGAAAGTCGGAATTTTGCTTGAGTCAGGGAAAATTTCACCAAAAAATAATAAAAAATAAGTTGCAAGATAAGCACAAAAACAGGTATATCTTGACATATTTTTGTTAAAAATTGATTCCAGAAGGAGACAAAATTTGAGTCATCACTGCATATTAGGGCCAAAAGTAACATTTTAATACAATTCAGTTTAAGCTTCTTGTTATTCTCAGCTCATTTGGAGGAATAAAGTTTTTGTGTTTTGAAGTCTTGGAAAAAGGTCAGGGGAAAAATGTGAGAAATACTGGAAAAGTCAGGGAATTTCTTGAGAGGAAACAAAGTGGGAACCCCGAACATAACTAAACTTTTAAATTGAGCCAAAATTCTAATTTCTTGGATCATTGTGTTCTGGTATTGCGAAAAAGAACAAAAAAATTATGGCAAAGGTTAATTGTTAACTGTCGAAATTGGTTCTCACTGTGAACCGAAAATAAGGGTGTTCAGTTTTCTCATCCAGTGACCTACTTGATGCAGTAAAGATCTAAGCTGAAAAGTTTTATTTTTGACTATGATACATGCTTACATATTATTTAGATAATACGTAAAGAAAACGTGTAAGCTTCGCATGTACATATTTACCTTTTGTATCAATGGATTTGTCATGTAGAGAAAATATTTATTCATGTAAATTTGTACACAAGAACAGGTTATTTAAAATAAAAGGAAACATTTCCCAGTGCCATCAAATCTCAGCTTAACGTCTTTATTTGGTAGATTGGAGTTGCGACCATAAAAGTTGTTGTTGGGATGGCTTTATTGCAAGGACTTTTTATGCAAGTGAAAACGAATTTCCCAAAGAGCATACATGGAAAAGGTACTTGTTGATTAGTTGAATTTTATGCACACTTGAAATCTTTATATTGTACTTTTACGGATAAATGAGTGTGTTTGTGGTCTAGGTTTTCTATTCTGAACTTTTCAACATCAATAGCCTTATGTTGATGTAGATAGACATTAACCAGCTGACGACTAGATTCCTTGAGTTCAGAACCGGTAACTCTATCACCCACTTTATTGTTGACAAGGCGTGACTTGCCATACATAAGATGCCACGATCGGGCGTGTTTGTGAAGAAAACGCCTCAGCCAACGACTCTCGACTTGACCCGGATGCTGCGTCTCGTACAGCCATGGCGCCATCTCGTCATGCAGCCTCTGTTTGGAAATTAGTGGGCCATCAACCTGTGTTACGTAACCGAAATCGTATGGTTGCCAGAGTGGATAAAGTCCGTAGATTTCTTCGTCGCCAACTCGACCAATTAATATTTTCTGGTTGTCAGTGATCTTCTTGTTTCTAAGCTTTAGGTTTTCTCCCAGTCGCAACTGAAAAGATACCACCTTTTCGCCTAATGAATCCATTAGACAGGTTGCTGTATTGAGGTCCACAGGCCGTAACCAGACGATTTCATCCACGTTCATCATGATGTAATCCGCATCGGACTTGTGCAATATACCATCAAAAGTTCGACCGAATCCCTCGTCGTGGTCAAATATCAACTCCACGTTCAGTTTATGAGAGAAACAATTAACCAGTTTTTCGTAGCCGAGAGAGATTTCTGTCTGGTCACTGTGGGCAATGATCCACAGTTTATTTACACCTGTTACCATTTGTAAAAGACTCTCGATGAAAGCATGACTCTGAAGTGGTCGGTTTTTGGTAAAAAGGACAATGTCCGTTTTCAAACTTGGACAGTTTACCAAATCAATAACACCATTTTCAATGGTAAGAGCAGAAACATCTAGAGAGGTAAAAATTACGGGATGAGGTGGCGTAAAGTAGCTGGACTTCATTAAGTAATATGGATTATTCCTGTAGAGTTTCCACGACTTCTTTTTTGCGCACATCTCTCGCATGAGTGCAATTGGTTTCAAATTATTTCCGTTCATTATTATAATGTCATTATTAGTTGAATATTCCAGCACCGCGCTGAGGTTGCCGGCGGCCTCATGATCCTTCACACCAGACATTTCAAACCAATAAATTGAAGGATCCACAATGTTTCGTCTGACTTCAGCTAGTAAAGTACTTGTAGAATTTAGGAAAGATCTGTATTCTGTAAACAAACTGCTTTTATCTTTCTGAAATGTTGATTTCTTTGTGTTGGGAATTACACTTACCACTTTGCTAGCGTGATGGTATGGAATCATAAGGCTTATCTGTCCATCAATTGGTTTTGGTAAATGAATGAAATTACCAATAGCAAAATATTTTAATATATTTTCCACGGTCATGGCAATTCGTTCTGGATATGTCGTGACATTTGGCAAGGGATTTAGTTGATGTGGATACAATTCACCATCCACCGTTGTTTGACGTAATTTTCTGCAACTTAATCCTCCATCTTCTTCATTATCATTTATACTGTCGAAAAAACGTGCCATGTTGAGGTTATCTTCCTCTGTGTAAAAGTTTTCCTTCTCATTTTCTGGTTCGCATTTACCAGAAACAGCGTCACAAGATTCAGCAATCGATGGCTTCTTCATTACAACTGGTTCTTGCCTGTACCGCAGGAAACCGACCTTGAGATCTTCATCATGAAAGAGTGTGGTAAGAAACACTCGCAAATTTACACCAGGAGATCGTTGAATAATTGTTTTGCTATTCTTGGGCTCTTTCCTATTAATTAGGAAAGCATTTGGCAAAACGTGAAAAGAAAATCCAGCATGGTGGAGCTCTTTGCTATATGCACATTTATCTCTTCCATATCCTTCAAACATTTCATTAATCAAAGGAGCTTGTTTGTGGGTTATGAAGTAGGGTTCCATGTTCAATCTATATTGAATTTCGTAAATGTGATCAGATTTGTACCAAGTGTGATATTTTACTGCTGAGTGAGAAGTCACTGCGAAGGACTCGAGTTTGGACTCGTTTACAGCTTGTAGTAGTTCTAATTTGGTGCGTGGTGACGGTGGATTCCCTTTGCTTGAGTGAAAGAGTGGAGCAATAAAAGCTGCCTTCTCGTGATTCAAGTGATTCGCTTCTTGCAACCATTTCAAAGCGGTATCGTGAGAAAATGATGGTGAAATATCGACGTCGACGTAAAATAAATACTCTGAGGTGGTTGAATTGAGAACAAATTTGCGTAGAAAGTTTACAGGATACTTAATAGAGTCCTCGTTCATAGTTAAGTCTTCATGTATTATGTCGAGCCTTGCATATCTTGATAAATATTCAGAAGTTTGGTATCTCTCACTGATTCGTTTTAGTACCTCATTCTTTTCTCCTTGAAAAATCAGTAGAGCGGCTGTAGCCGGACCTCTCCATTTTTTTAATGTTTCTTCAAAGAAGTCTAATCTGTCTTCAGTGAATTGAGTTACTAGTGTTATCTTATTGTTCAAAATTGGGACCGCTGGATGTAGGTAATCGTGGAGCACCTCCCTTCGTTTTGGTTTCGATTTAATGTAAGCAGTACACTCATAGTATGACTGTATGTCTTGCACAGTCTCAATTGAAACACTATCAATGATTATAGATTCCTCATTCTTATCTTCATTCACGATATGTACCATAATGGCTCTGATGCTACCATATTGTGGTACTATAATGCAGGTGGCCTGTTGTTTTGTCGCAAGGACTTGATGATTGACAAACAGATACCGTCCATCCTCGTAGCTGATATCCAACCGAAGTTGGTACGACCCTATACTCTTTACGTTTTTGATTTCTGCCTTTATTCTGGCTAATTTTCCGAAGTCAGAGTTGTCAATTCTTTCATTAGGAATGTACTGGCTGGCTACCAGAGCTCGCTTGTCACCTAGTTTGGAGAATATCAATCCTTTATTGTTCTCGCACTGATTACAGTGACCTATGTGAAGGTGTTGTTGATCTGCGGGATCCAGATCCCACATGGATTTACGTACCTGAAGCTTCCACGATGTCCTGTCCAGAAAATTTCCGTTATTTAGGAGATTAGCGCAGGAGTAATGCAGTATAATTGCCAACCACAGTGTTGCTAGTTTATGCATTTTTACACAGTCGCTGTGAGTATCGACGATATAAATTTATGAGATTTAATGGACACGGCTCACGTATTGATCAATTTCATGAATCCTTCAAATGACCAGAAAATCTCGTTTACTCTGCAAATTTAGTACATTTTGCAATATCGTCAGTTATCCATGATATTCCACGAATACATTGATTCACAACCCGCATCAATTATTCAAAGCTTTTACGTGTCGATTGTTGCGTGGTGTCCGTGCTTCAATGCCATCGACGCACGGAGGCGGGAGCAAACTTTCATTATTTAAGAAATCAATCTTTGTCTTGCTAGTCCTACTCTTGCTCAGTAATGTAGAATTGACGCAGTTGCTTCAAAGTAAATTATTTTTATTTTAGGTCATTGGCATTTGTAATGTCATTTTATTTTCTGAACTTGTACATGCCTAAACTCAGCTTATGATTACGGCACTTATTTACCATACATCATTATTATTCTCCACAAAAATGATCAATTTCAAAAAAAGTCATGGGCGCGTGCATGGTGCTGTTGTTAAATAAACGTCATTTACAATTTTCGCTTTTGGATGTCGGTATCTAAGATCAACGAATGCTCTGATGATTTTGTAGGTGATCGTTATACTTGACAATTTTTAACTGGTTTAACCTCTAAAATAATTTCAACGTCTGCTGGAACACCTAGAACTTTTTAATATTTACACACGCATCTAACGAACCGTAAACCAGAAAAATGGAGCGGATATACACTGAAGTAGAGTCCTATAAACTGATACTCTATTCGCTAGAGCCTTAAAAAAGAACTTGTCAGTATTCGTAAACCATCTTTCTTTAACAAACAAGTACGAGACGCAGAATCAGATCCCCGTTGATATTAAGTTTCTGGATGGCAGCTAGGTCTTTCTGTCTGTACTTGAAGTCCACGAAATGTTCGCCATTCACAGCAATCTGATGAAGAAAAAGGATTTGTTAAAATACGAAAAGCTTTTTTTGATAAATTGAATATCAGGAGAAATAGACTCATATGGTCTCAAAACAGGGAGTAAACAGCTGTTTGGAATATAATTTTCAGGCGTTGCGTGCTAAAAGTTTCACAGATGCAACAAATTAAAATTTCTTGACTAACCATTTTCTCAGGCAATTATTGTTTCAACATTGGAGAAGGACAGTGGGACATACAATGACAAAACTCGAACAAATTGCACAGCGTCCTCCGGCATTCACAAACAATCCATCAGGATGAACACTGACATGAAATACCTTGAAGCGATCATCTGTGCAAAGAAATACAATATCGAAATCCTTCCCAGGCGCAAATGGAAATTTTGGAATGGATCTTTCGCTTTCATCTCTGCGAAAGCTTCCCATTGTTTTTGCGTTCCGAACTACCAGTTCACGATCCCCTAGATGGTCGAAGCGGACATCAAAATGTAATGCTTTGTTGTCGTGGGAGTCTTCCACAAAGTTAATTGTAAATCTAGAAGAATGAAACACATTTAGTGTGAACAATTTTAAGAGGACGACGAAATCATTTCGAATTTTGAGATAATTTGAACGAAATAAATAAAAACACCTGTTGTATTGATCTGGGGTGCGACAACGGATGTACACCAATGAACCTTCATGTAAACCAGCGACCAACGGTTTATTGTATGGTACAGGCTGAAGATAGAAATGTTTACTCAATCAATAGTAATGTAATGACTGCTAAGTTTTAGATATTCCAACCGGTAACTATTCAGTTGATAATCACATTTTATCAAGCAACAATTTTTTGGCATCCGAGGGTATCTTTGGCAACGAAAAAGTAGAAAGAAAATTACAAGATTGTAGCCTCTGCTTGGGATACACATGAGATGCATGAAATTCTTGATCATGGTGTCTACTTGAATTCCTCCGTCCTCATCAGCGTTCGGTCGACCTTGCTGCAAACTTACATCACCATCCACAATCAAGTGTGTCACCATCTCTACCGGCGCACGGTGCTTGTATTCGCAGAATTGCTTTCCGTCAAACAAAATCTGAAAGGTTTTACTCTTGAAGCTTTTAGTTATTAACATAACGTAGCAAGTTAAATTGCATTGTGTCTTGCATAACGAAGGATTGACGGATAAGAGACGATTACAAATACTCAGGCTTCACGTGTGGGCATCGTTTTAACAGTGAACTAACACAAATCTTAATCGTTGACGTGGAGGACATGCAATTCCCATACATTTGAACATGATGACTATTATACATTACAGAGCATTTTGCACATTTTACTCCATTTACTCATTTTATTTTAAAAAAAAAACAATGGACAAAAACCGAAATGCAAAATGCAAGGTGAAATAGACTTTTTCATGAACAAATGTTGTACCTTGTAACAATCATCATGTACTACAATCACAGCTTCAAAATTTTTCCCTGGCTCCAAAGGAAATTCCCCATCCTTTTCCTTGGGGCCCCAGTGTCCCATGATGTTAGTGTTGCGCACTATCACACATTTCTCTTCGTCGAATCGAGGATTGATGTGCAAAATTATGTTCTTGTTTTTACCATCGTCGTCATTTTCCACCAAGTTGATCACAAATCTTAAAGCATACAAAAGAATAGGCTTTTATTATTATTTGTAAATTAGGCGTTGAGATAGAAACAATTTATTAAGAATACATTTATCCAATCGAGTTTTTCACAAACACACAGAAATGGCAATATTGGCATCAGAGGCTTTACTATGTGAAAACAAAAATCTAGCAATAAAATGTTACCCCAGTGAGTATTGAACCTGGAACCTCAGCCATTCAGGTCTGAGCTATCAACTTGTGTGCTACTTCGGATATCCTTAAATGGTCTTTTGTTTTTGCACCACTTCAATCTTGGACTTAGATCATTCAGTTATAACCAATAGAGCATGAACATAGAAAGATGTTAGGTCTTCCAAGTAACATGCCTCAATGTCAATAGCTCAGAGAGGAGAGCATTAGATCCAAATGACTGAGGTGCCAGGTTCAATGATCACTGGGGTAACATTTTGTTGCTGAATTTTTTTTTCACGAAGTAAAGCATGTGATGCCAATTTCGGCTATTTTGTGAAAAACTCGAATGGATATTCATTTAAACTTCAATGTACACCAAAATACGTTGCTAAGAAATAAATGTTTCAATTCACCTTTTGGGATTGTCTGCCACTCTTCCCTTGATTGTAAATCTCTGACCACTTTTCAGTGGCTGAAGAAATTTAGCTTGATGCACAGGCATTATGTTAATCTTTCTCAGCACTGAAAATAATTGTAATCCCTAATGGTGAATTCCTGAACAGTTTAAATATAAAGGTGACTGTGCGAAAACGCAGCCTAAGCAGACTGGGCTGCTCAGTTCCAGAGGGGCTGTGACACCCTGTCCTAGTATGATGCACTGTCTCTACCCCTCTTTATTTGGTGTTCTAATATTTACATTCTTTAGTTGGTAGACAAATGTAAACATAAACACGATTTAGTAGCATTTAGAGTAGTCTCTGTGCGATGGGCTAAACAACACTAGTGGCAACCAACCCCAATAAAAGGATCGGCAAATGAAAAGACAAATATATTTACCCTATATTCCAATAATACTTTTTCTTGGGGATGGTACTATTGTTACCAAACCTGTTGCGCTTAGCTGTTTGAAGAAAAGTATGGACAAACAGTTTAGCCATCCATACAAATCTTTCCACTGTGGAAGTTTAACATTTTCATGTCCAGAAATATCCTCGAGAAATTGCTAAACGCATTCAAGTTTTTCTGTAATTGGTCATTTTCTGTCAAATCCTGGCAGAATCCTGCCAGCATTGACATTTAATGATGGCGACCCATTGTAAGTCAATGCTGCATTTGGCAGAAAATGACGAATTATCGAAAAACTCGATTACCACATGTAAATGTCTGTTGGAATACCCTTATGTAAAACCGACAAATTCACCTGGCAAGTTTTAATTTTCGATAAATTGGATTGGCAGCAAGAAATATCACTTTAATATCTTTGCCCAATGACGTTTCCTGCGTTTTATACAGTTGAAAATGCGAGTTTTGGTCAGAGGTTCTTTCACTACAAAAAGTTTCTAACGTCATGCGTAGTTCTGATGTCCTGTTGAATTTATTATGATGTGATCTAACAGAGGAAAGTAATCTGACCACATTTGAAATACTTGAGTTTTTCACGATAGGCAAATCTGACAGATCTGTAAGATTTGACAGAAATACAATACACTTTTTAGGAATATTTAGAATTTAAGTGTAAGGGTCATTCAATATTTCCAGTACTTGCTAGATTCTGGGTACATTGTGAAATAATTAATGCAAACAGCAGCAAGGAGTAGAAATCGACTTGAAGATCTGTCATATCTGACAGATCTGTCAGAAATGCCTATCGTGAAAAACTAGATTGAGATGTAGTTTGTAAAGTTGATCTTACATTCAAAGAGCAGTATACGTCTCACTTTTTCACAATTTTTATTTTCCTAAGGTTAACAGTTCCTTCAGAACAAATGTTATCTTACAAAATATGAAGCTCTTGTTTTTAAAAAAGATGTGAAATTTTACTTTTTTGTAAAAATTAACAACACAAAAGTGACTTGCAACACAAATACTGGATTGGCTGACAACCAGTTAAATCCTCTCTGTAGTCAAGCCATCATTTTGGAAGATACTTAATTAGCAATCTTGTCAGTCACGTGTACAATTGACAATCTTTCCTTAATTGAAACACAAAACACATGTGCCAATGTTATCAATTCACGAAAAACTCTAATACCATAACTACGAGTTGATGGAGGAATTTGTAGTGCTAAAGACGGCAGTTTGTGATGGAAACGCAAACATATTCGTGCGCCGTAAAAATTCACATTCGCTTCAAGGTCTGTTTACATATTTCGAGAGACAACCGAAATTCTCGCTGTTATTTAATTAATATAATTTCTGTCTGTTTTCTCGGTTAAATGGGTGACGGGCTCACTTGTTCCAAAATTGTAAACTCTAATAAAAAATATTATTTAATAATTTTGGTGGGAATATCTGTGATAAATTTGGGCTAAATTTTATAATTTGCAAATAAAGCTTTAATGCAGAAGTGTTATTTGCCGACATGAATATCACTTATAAAGCTTTTAATAAACATTTCTACTAATTGACATGTACAGACAGCCCCTGTGGCATTCATTTCAACAAAATTTGTTAAATACAAGATAACAGCGAATGCTTGTGAGGAGGACTCTGTCGAGGGTTATTTTGCATTTAACAACTATCTTCCACAAATTATTTTAGCATAACATTAACAGCTACCTTTTATAAATCACTTAAAGCTAATAATTTAATAACCATGAAGAACATTCGTAGTAGGCTTCGTACATGATCTTCCTAATGAGCTTATCCTTAAATGGAAATTATTTATGTTCTACTAATATGTTAAGTCATATTGCTGTCCTTCATTTGGAATAAAGATGTGACATTTTCTAATCATTAGCGCCATTTTACACGGACGCCGAGCTATGATCTAGAGTCGATATAAAATATTTCTAATCATTATCTATGCAATATTTCGCCTTTCTCTTTGAGATTCTCCAGGCCACGCAAACTAAGAAATATTTTGGATATATTTTACACCTAAGTCGATTAATTCCTGTTAAACTATGCTGCATGAAAGTTAGGTTTACAACTGTGAATTGTTTTACGCCTTTCATAATAAAAGTCACTTGAGTAAAGACAGAATGTTGTCTCTGAATTGGTTTACGTTTTTCATAACAAAAGTCACTCGAGTAAAGACAGAATGTTGTCTTGGTGAGTATTTAATGAATTGTTCATTCAGCAGCATAATCAGCTAATTGTTGGGACGGTAATTTCCCTACTGTCGAATATAGGTCATCTTCATACTCAAGTCCCATAACATTTTTTCTGTTTCTTCATTTTTTGCGTTTTCATCCGTTTCTATCATGTGAATATCCCTAAAATAGAATAAATACAATGACAGATATTAAAATACAATAGCAGGCTACAATCACAATGCAAACTTTGTAGAATAGCTATGGTTTAAATTTTAATGAATGAGCTGTTATGACATATTCTTGGTTTTACTTACGTAAACACTCTTCCGGAAACTCCGTCTTCTTCCGGAGCCAAGGCGGCATAGCAGGCAGTCTGTGCACCATCCTGGGCGGTCTTCATCAAAAACCAGATGATTGGTGCAAAGGCAAATTTTATGAATGCCTGTTGCTTGAAAGGCATGTTACGCAATCCATCAGTGTTTACGACACCGGGCAAGCAAGTATTAACAGTCACCTTCGTCCCTAAATATACAAGTGGATTTACATTCTGAATAACCTGGTTCATTTTCACCTACCAAATTCTTCTCAGAAGACTCGAGTTTTTCGGGAAGGTAATGTCTTTACACCTGTCTGTCTGTCCACAGGGGTAGGGTGGGGTACTTCCTGTTCGGAGGGGAGGGGGTACCCACTGGTCCTGTCCTGGGAGGGGGACTGGCTGCTTAGCTAGACTGGCCCCCAGGCTAGGTCTGGTCACTTGGCTAGGGTACTCTTCCCCCCCTCCCCCCCGCATGGGCGGTATGCCTCTGGCGTTCATGTTGGAGGACGGTCTTATTATTAAATAATTTCTGAATTGTGGTCAACTACTTCCACAGTCTGTTAAAAGCAATCACTTGGGGGTGATAATTTTTTATTTGGTGGGGGCGGAGACAATCACTTAACAGTAAAAGATTCTAGATCATTCCAGTTATCAATTTGCGATCCTCATCTTTTCAAAAAAAAGACAATCTCGGTCATATTCTAGTGGAATAGCTTCTCAAACTGAACACAACTCACCCTCAAGTTCTTTTGCCAGTCTCTGAGTGAAATATACCAATGCCAATTTGCTTTGTGAATACGCTTCACCGGCTTTATATTCCTTGTTTTCCCAGTTAATGTCATCGAAGTCTATCTTGCCAAGTTTGTACGCCGATGCTGTATTGTTGATAACTCTTGCTTGGTCCGCTGCTTTCAACTTATCCATTAGTAAATGAGTCAACAGAAAATGTCCTGTTTGAATAGCAACAAAGAAATACAACCATATAACAATCAAAAAATGCTCGCAGTAGATTCCACATTTTCTAACATAGGCACACATATTTTGTTTCCAAAAATAACCAGTACAAACAAATCTTCCAAATAATGTTATCAAAATTTGGCATCTCTTTATAATAAGTAAAAATTTAAACAATATGATCCAAGAAAATCTCTTATTTTTCAAAAAGGGTCAAATGAGTATCATCTGTGCCCCGTTACCCAGTATATTTCAACTTTTTATTTCAATAACGATGTTTTCGCCGATGATGCATAATTTGATTTTTGCTCTGAACTGTATGAACTACCATCCATTTATAACTACATAGTAACGTCTGATTACCTAGGTAATTAACTTGAAAGTGATATTCATTTCCGTCAACAGTTGTTTCACGTGGATGACAAATAACTCCAGCATTGTTGATAAGAATATCTATCTTTTCTTCCTCTGAAACGGTAATAAATTTTAGTAGCATAAATACAAGCAGCTCGGGCATTATGACATAAAAGAACAGTTCATGTAAGTATAAACTTGAATAAGCTCGACCATTCTACATGAATCATTCAATAGAAATATCACTGTGAAACAGTATATCAATTTAGTTCAGCAATAAAAACACCTCTCTGAACAGGGTCACTGTGGTTATATATCCAACGATCAAAAGAATACTCACAGCAATGAAAACAATAAAGAACGACAAAACATTCAGCTTGAGCCCTAAAATAAGGCCACAACGATCTTCTTACCCTCATTTATTTTTGTGGCGAAGTCTTTCACAGATTGGAATGAAGCTAAGTCCATCTTTCGTACCACCACATTTTTATTTCTACTTGCTTGTTTGATTTCCACAGCAGCTTCAGCCGCACTTTCTTCATTCCTGCATGCCAATATGACCTTAGCACCTAGGATACAAAAGTACATGTATTTTATTTTATTTTCAAAATTAAGATATTAGGTACTTGAATCTTTCAAGATATTATCACAAAAACATGGCAGACAATTCAGGAGCTGGGCGCCAGCTGGCTAAAGCACCCGGGAATTGTGAAAAATATATAATTAAATTATATAGTATATATAATCATGGAATTTGGAATTATCCAAACGCTGAATGTTGACCAATTCATGACTGTGCGCCTTAAATTTTGACATAAAAAAAGAAACTGATATTAAATATTTTAATCCCAAACAAGTACAATCAAAAAGTTAAGGTCTGTATACACATACCGTCTCCCCTCCCACCAATATGTGAAGCGACTCGGAATTCAGAGAAATTTCTGAGCATCTATCAGGTTCTGCCGTCAGTTTACAGAACGGCAGGGCCAAACAGTTAGAATTATATTTATTGCTTCTTACCTCTAGCAGCCAATTCTTTGGCAATTTCTTTTCCAATACCGGCATTAGCACCTGTCACAACCGCAGTTTTTCCGGGACATCTGTCCTTTGGTGGATACTGAGGACCTTTGAAATAGTTTCTGCAGTGAAATTAATATTACATTTATGACTGAATTTGAGTCAAATGTACCTCATGCGTACCCCTTAAGGCTTACACGTCCCGCATGGTAAATGAAGGTATACATGTGAAACTGTATCGATTCAAACAGTATTTTTAATGCATCTGTACATAAATTTTAGTTTCCATATCATGATCATTGGCTATACTTGTTGTCCAGGAGGGGATTTAACGGGAAACATGAAGAGACAACAGTACAGTATGATGACATATTTGTTAGAAAGACAGTGCGCAACGCGTTTTTGGGTTGGGCTACCATGCGGAAAAAAACCGGGGGGGGGGGGCGGTGGTGGTAATGGCGGATCCTGTACAGTTCAGTTTCCGTTTGAGTTTCAGTTAGCTTGTGCTGTTTCGATACTTGTCTGGAAGTCTTGTTTCATTCTGGTAGGTGGTAATATTTCTGGATAACTTACATATCCCATTGCCTTTGCAAGTACTCTTTCCATGACAAAACAGTCATCTGTGTTTGTCACTTGATATAGAACTTTCAATGTTTCTTACATGTAGGTATACTGTGCATGATCCCAATACATGTACTAGACTACCTCCAAATGCCTTTATTCTGACTGTGGGTAGCCCAAGCTGCAGTCATTCTTGATCAAACAACTCCTTTGCTTGATTGTATCCTATTACACTGCACCCTGCACCTGTGTCTACTTCACAATCAATTTGCTCTATTGGTGAATCCTTGGATCTGGATATTCACGCTTTCCAGATATGTTCAGAGTTTCTTTCACTTAATTAACAAACCTCAATGACCTCTGTTTGCAGCATCTTCACTGATGCCTGTTGTGTCTTTTGCTCATTCCTGGATATGAAGAACAGAGGTGGGTAGTCTGCCATTGTCATCAGGCACTTTGAAGACAGGAGTAGTTCTTAAGCTGTGGGTATTCACCTGTGTCTGCTGTTGCATTTGGATTTGGTTGAGCTGTTCTTGTAGGTAGCAAGTAACCACTGCCTGGTTGGTATCTGCTTCTAGTCAGTTGACATTTGAGCTACTGGTCACTCCATGGTGACTGATCTTCTTGGTGAGTTACTCGATGTCTTTGGTTGCACACCCTGGCCAAGTGATTCATAATTCCACTGTGTAAGCATTCCTTACCATAAGCTGGACATTCTTGAGGCTTGTGGCTATTTCCACTAGTGTGGCACACTCCATTGACATTGACTTTGCTTTTTTCTCTGGCATTGAGGCTTTGGCACTCTTGACTGTACCTTCTCTTCTGTGAGTTTTGCAGTTTGAGGACATCTTGTTCTTCCTCCTCACTCAATGGAGGATACTGGGCACTGATCTGGTGAACTGCTGACTGACTGCTGTGTCTTGTTTGAAAATGGACTTGAACAGCTGAGTTGTTTCTGTAGATTTCTGGAACTTTCTTTGGTGTGGCATCTGGTTCTGCTTCAACACATTGTCTGTACACTGTTTGGGAGTTTGCACCAGTTATAATAATGTTTCTGATGATCAGGTCTCTGTCCTGTGCATCCTGTATATTGCAGTCAGTTACTAGCTTCCTCACCTTGGCTGTGAACTGTTCAAAGTTTATGGATCCTTGATTCAAATCTTTCAATGTCTTGAAACTATTATACACTATTGTCTTGGGTTTGGCCCATTGAAGTAGGAAGTCTTACCTTTCCCTAGTTATTTTCTTATTCTCACACAATTTCCTAGATGTTTTCTGGTAGCCAACACATGTGTGTCCTTTGTCTTTGCTGGCTCTGTTCATAGATAATGGTCCAAGCATTATGTCATCTACACCCTTGGTGAACTGTTGTAGCCTTCCATAGAGTCTGTCATCTTCTGTCCAGTCAATGGCAGTTGGAATAAGTGCTGTTGCCATGGTCTGTCTGTGTGGGCTGTTTGGTTTAATTTCTGACTCTGACACCATGCTATAGTATTGAAGTAATTTTGTAATCAAACTATGTAGTCAATAAAGAATTGCAATGTGAACATCTTCTCATTGTTGTGGGTCTGTGCATTGAAATTACAGTTTTTAAGTTTTGCATTTATAATGTATCATATTTATATATGTTGGGAGTTAACATAAATTATCCCATAGACATTCTTGTTACATATGCAGATAGGCATTAATGCAATGTGTGCTTGGTACTTGTTTTAGTTGATTGTCATCTTTGTTGTTACAGGTATTGATGCCAACTGGCACCTTTAAGTTGTCAACTTGTGTGTCAGTTACTAAAACAACATTGAGTTAATTCACATACTATTTACATTAACCTTACACTGCTGATCAAATTTTGTGACCTTTCCATTACATGCCTACTGTAACAAAAGTGATGCTTCTTCACTTTATCCATATGCTGCCTAGTGTAACAAAAGTGTTGGGCATAAAAGTTACACAAAATTTCCCCAAGTTTGCAAATGTTTTTAATATAGTAAATTTGCTCTGAATAGGTTACATTTGGCACCAAAACGTAGGCCTACATCCTGGCATTCTGATGAACTAAAATTTGAGGGGTACAGTTGGGATTTTCCTAATCAAAATAGCATGCAAAGAGGGTGCCTGTCAGCAGTTTCTGTGACCCAGAAAAGCATGCACATGTTGAGAAGTAACTTCAAAATCAGTGAGCAAAAACGGGAAAACAAGGCAAAAGCACAATAGTTATGTATCGCAGCATAAGGGTTAAAGAACATGATGGTGGGAGGGGGCCATTGACACCAATCCCACTTATGCAATTGTGTTTCGTATTTTCACATTTGAAATTCAATTGAAATGTATTAGAGAATTGATAATTCGAAAATACGAAAAAAGTATAATTGCATTACACTGACATTCAAATCTTTGGAAAATTCAGTCTAAATATTTTAACCTTGGCCCAGGTTACTGGTTTTTCCGGACACTTTTACACTTGCAACTTTCACAACAGGGCTCATTTTTACAAGATAATCAAAACAAAGGCCCTGAAAGGTACAACCTCAAATGCTAACTCAAATGGAACCCGAGCCAAATAAATCACACTGGGGGGGGGGGGGGGAGGTACATGGGTACAGGACCAGGACAGAGTACCCACCCCCACACCCTAGCCAATATGATGTTAATAAATTACGAGAATTACGATTACGAATCCACATTGGGGATGGGATGGGAAAAGCCAAGGCGGGGGTTCTGACTCACAGGCTCCTAAGTCTTGTTTTCCCGACCCACACGCACTCACACCACAACCAAAAAAGAGTTGTTTGTGTGGTGTGAGCTGGGAGCGTAGACTCTATTTAGGACAACTTATTAGGAGCCTGTGTTCTGACTTGGCAGGTCTATGCTGGCGTGGAATCCAAGAGTGAACACAATCTGGGACTGTGATCTGTAATCCAGTACTCTTTTTCAAAGAAAACGTGAGCCAATGCTCTGAATTTCAGTGTTTCGATAACATTAACGAGTACATCTACAGAGGCATGCTATCTAAAAGTGATCTAAAAATCTAATATCGCTCGCCAGTTGTGCCAAATTATACCGTAGTTTCACAACGTATACCAATCAAGCCAGTAGATCTAGATCTATTTAGACTTCATTTTTCCCTCTAACCTCACCTTAGTCCGTAAATAAGACCACAAACTAGAGCTATTAGGATGGGATACCAAGAATTTATAAAATCTTCCCCCGGTAGATTTTTTGGAAACTCCATGATGGGGTTCACTGGCTGGCTAGACTTGCTCAAGTCTCTTTCTGGAAGTTTCCGCGAATGATAGTCTAAATATTGTTCGATATTTTTTTCATGAAAATTGGCTCATCGTCCTTTATCTGTATATATACTGAGGTCTATATAAGATAATGTGAAAGATTGATGATCACATTCGACAATTTGACATTTCAGGCAGCAATACCTACCATAGCCATGGCTTCGTTCGGGAAATTTGGCTTTTATTTTGCTATTTTTGCTATTATTTTGTATTTTATTAGGTATGTATAAAAATATTTCGTAGCAAACTCACAGTTTTCAGGAAAATTGGCCAAGATAATAGGTTGGCGCCCCCACTTTTGAGGTTAACGCCCCCTCCCCGGTCTGAGAAATCCTTGATCTTCCACTGATTACCTATTGAAGAATCAGACACCTGGAAATGGGCAGGTCTCCAGCATTCAACTTTTTGCTTCCTGTCTCAAGGAAGTTTTACTTTGGGTTATCATAGGAAAAAGGTAATATTTTCCAAGGAAACTTGAAATTTGCTAGAAAAATGTGGAATCCTGAATTTTTGTCAACGTAGAAAAGACGAAAGGAAATCTCAATTTTCTTTGATTTCTTTCTTTCTTTTTTTGAGGCAATATGCGCAAGGACCGATGTGCGAAAAAAACGATCGAATCGATGGTAAGACAGTAATTGTGACAGGCGGCAATTCTGGTATTGGCAAAGAAACTGTTCGAGACTTGGTTTCCAGAGGTGTGTACCGCAATGAACAAGCCTTGTAGTGCCACTTATTAGCATGGCTGTCAGACAGTAAAGTCTTATTTGAAACCTTTTTATTCCAGGAGGCAAAGTGATAATGGCGTGTCGAAACATGGACAAATGCAAAGCAGCTGTTGAAGATATTCAAAAGTTAGAGAAAGTAGACGATAGTCGAGTGTACCCAATGAAGCTCGACCTGGCTTCAATGAAATCAGTTAAAGACTTTTCATCAAACTTTAAAGCTAGTAAGTATTGTACATCATGGAAAGATAAAGTTATTCGCATATCAGAATTGCATCTTATCACATGTATTTGTCCATTGAAACTCATGAAATCAATAATGTTTGGTCCTCAGTCAGGGTCAGGGAAGGCGAGTGCGCGCTTGGGGCGCCCTCCTTCCCCAATGCACCTGCTTATGAGGACCATTAATTCTAGAACAATAAAAATTAAATATATACCTGCCTTCATTCAAAAATTAATGATATGTATAAACTTACTTCTCAGGGACAAATCGTGTGATTGGATCGTCTGAGTTAGTGTTTGTGTTTGGAGCCTCTGTTTGAGTTTGCGGACACTGTTCGCGCCTAAATTCACAGTG
>JBCAUG010678104.1:0-13683 GCA_038406175.1 Haplosyllis leylae | reverse complement strand
GGGATTCTTCTCCGCCTCTTCGTGTGTCAGTAAGTGCAGCTCAAGCTCCACTTTACCCTAAACAAACAGAATAAAACTAATCATCAGCGACCACTGCATTGACGGACCACCTCATTTTCAAGGTGAATGTGGAAATACAAGGATAATAAACTGTAGTTTTTTGTCGGACCACCTCATTTTCAAGGTGAATGTGGAAATACAAGGATAATAAACTGTAGTTTTTTGTCCCGTCAATTCTCATTCGAAGTTTTAAGGTGGAACCCAATATAAACATACAATTCGAATGTATCCATTCCAAGCGATGTCGCTTTCGCTTTCGCTCTCGCGCCAATATATCAAATATGCACTAAAAAAATTTCACACTTTACATAAATTAGATGTTTAAAAAATCCAATAAGAGGTATTAAAGTAGTGACATAAGAAGATATTAACGCTGTCACGTTTAGAACATTTTCACATTTTCTTTAATTTTGGACAATATTATTCCTTTTTGTTTGGTGACTGGGTTTCATAAAAAGGTAGATATTCCCGTTTGTATACTTCGTCACCTTTGCACGACGGATTCCTCAGAATCACTTCCAGTGCAACACCTGCCAACCTCTTGTTACACTTACAATGAGCGAGTCTTCTCCCGTTGCTTCATCGGTCGCCGCCATTGGCCACCATCCCTTGACTTTCTTCTGCTTGAACAGATTGAGTGTGGGAACCGATCCGTCCCGCTTCAGCAGCTTCATACTGCATCTCTTAACGTCTCTTGCCGGGCGGGGCATTTTGTTCAGGTCCAACGTTACGGCTCCTAATAAACGAATTTAATGAGCAGATACTAACTTTACTTTTTGGGTCTCTATTGTCTTCTGATGACATGTATGTATTTATGTTAAAAAGAGAGAGATGGAAACTTCCCTCCCAAAGGTAGAAATTTCTCTATTTTCTTGTATTTCTTTGGGAAGTTATTAAGAAATAGCCACTTCTCAACACAGATATTTTCCAGCTTCCTCCGAGGGTCCATTTACACTTAGGGATTGCAAAAGGAAAACATTTCATTCCTTTGCTATCAGTCATTGCGAAACTACATTGAATTTCCTAAGAACCATTTATTAACGATGTTACTTTCATAATCGCAATCAGTGTGAACGATGCCTAACACAGGGGCTTTGACCCACATACTTCACAGCCATACAGGTCGTTAAACCTTAGTTCAATAGGCGTAGTTTATGTCCCACCCTGATCAACTTTCATTTTTGAATACCTGTGAAGGCAAGAAAACACTTGGTTACCAGACTACAAGACTCAGGATTTGGTGTTGGTTTTTTTTCGATGGCACTTGCTTTTGGCAAAACTCGAAATTAGATTATGGTTGGACATTTCCTTTGCCAAAAATATGAGCCTAGAATTCGGGTCTTACCCAGATAGTCGTCGGCGGACACCAGATCCGCGTCCCACACCTGAACCGTCAACGCTGCTCGTGACTTCAGTTCCTTCTCCTCCACAGAAAACGTGTGCTCCTTCTTCTTCATCACGATCTTCTCCTCAGCCTTCAGGTACTCCACTGGGAACACGAACCTCCAGTTAAAGTTCCCCTCTCCACTCAAGGATCTGCAGTTGAAACCAAACAATATGAAATTTATTATGGTCCCCGCTAGCTCCGCTGGGGGGGGGGCATATTGTATCGGTGCTGAACTTCTATGGGTATGCAGAAATTTGTCGCCAAAAGGTTACGGTTGTTGGGGGGCGTACTAAAGGGATTGTTTTGATTTGAGGATTGGTAATGCCCGGTGACCATTTTGAACCCCGGGCTGGAGTGCCTTGTTTAAAGTTTAGGTTTTTTTCTTTTTTCATCAACGTGATAAGTTTTTCTGCTCTAACTGGCTGGTAAATTGCACTACAAAGTATTCATTCTGATACATTTTGCCAATAGCTGGCAAGAAATATCATCATATTTTGTTCAAGAAGAAAAGACAATCCAAGAAGTTAAGTTATTTGCGTTGATTACAAATATGTCACCGTATTTATCACATTTTGGACATGTGTACCTGTAATGAGTGTCAGTGGTCTGTTCGTCCGTCTCCGGCCCGTACATGTAGCCTTTAATAAAGATATCGGATGAAGCTTCTCCGGTTAGTGGATTAGTATCTTCCAGAACCACGCCGTCAGCATTCCATACGATACATCGTAATTCATATCTGGACCAGGTGATTATCATTTGATCACTTTTTAGACTAAATTCTGAGAAAAGCAACCACTTATTCAAAAATATATTGTTCAAATGCGGATCCGACATTTCCTTTGGGAAGCCAATTTTTTAATTTTGCAAAAGTTCCACTTTGGTCCCTCTGATTTGGTACTTAAAATTATCTTTGTACACTTGCCATTGTGGATTGCCTTTATGTTACGAACTTTCCACTTATGAAAAAATATAAGATATGCAAGACTAAATGTCTGACTTGACAGCGTAAAATAAAAAGTACTCACGCCACAGGTTTCCTAGGTGTAATATCGATGGCAATGGCTGGTTGTGGTAAATCTTTTGGAAACATATCGACCCACATCTCCAGCCGACCCTGAAATATTTGCAACATTTTAAAAAAGGAACACTCGCACATTGTTCCCTTTCAATGTTAATTATCTTTAGATTTTATGTCTTCTATCTGTGTTTGTGTTCACACTTTCTCTTGACATGAGTTTTGAAAAACAATTATTTGGTTATTGTCGTAGCCAGATTTGGGACCACACCAAGTGAACCCGAGTTATCATGTCTAGTACCAAGTAACCATGAACCTGAGCATGCACACTGACTGAAATGGGCAGTGACCATGCTTGAGTGACCTACCCACTGAGTGCCTCCCACTAGGGTGCACCACACTCTGTGATACTTGTTACTTAAGTACTTGTTACTTAAGTACTTGTTACCCATATTTAGGACTTATTCTGATATGTACCACTGACATGTGACACAACCAGAAGTACCACAATAAATGCAGCAACTGTACAGATATTGCTACATGAATCATTAGAGTTGTCAATGTATGCCATCAGTATGATCACGCATGTAAACCATTGGTATGTTGCTTGAGTATGGTACCTATCATTAGAAACCCGTACCAACGGACGTATCAGTTATTTCTTGGATCATAATCTTAAAACATGATGAGCGGCGGATCCGGCATTCCCCCTAAAGATGCCAATGTACATGAGAAACAGGATTATCTTGGCATACGGTACCTGTTCTACTCCAGGTTTATCAGGATTGTACAGGATTCGTGTCTCGATATGTTCTGGAACGAGGGCGCATCCACCCGGAACATCCTCCCAGTTCTTCAGCACCTCAAGGGCCAGGTGCTCCTCCGAGGGCACCAACTCCGAACCTGAACAGGTAAACAATTCGCCTTTCATTTTTGGCTCATTTGGCGATATGCAATCATGGATTGTTTGCTGTCGTTATCATTTTCATTGTTGTTCCCATTGATGTCAACATTGAATTTGACACAAAGTGGAGTCATGGTCCCCAATAGTTGTGCTGCAAAGAGCATTCCATTTGTCGTTTTGTCTACTTCATTTCATTAATTATGGACATTATATCATATTTGAAATATTAACCAATGCACGAACAAAGTTTCGCACAGAAGAGAGAAGATATTTGTACACAATTATACAATACAAAGGAAGCAAATTTACACAATTTGCAGTGAACGTGGAAAATCATAAAAAATTGACGGAAGGCGGGGTGGAGAAGGGCATATCAAACAGTATTGACTTTTAGAAAGATAACACTGTACAACCAAAGAATATAAAGTAAAGACACGAGCAATACGAAGTTCACATCAATGGCATCTTTACATGCAGAATACAAGAATTAGAAACAACAACAGCATCAGCGGTGCGCAAATTTTTCAGAACATTTAATTTGAATCAATTGCAAGGCAACGCAAATTTCTATTCTATTTTGATACTTTTTTCATGCGGAGCAGCTTCAAATGTAGCAATGAAATATATTGATTTCAAACAAAGTCTTAAACCCAATTTAGATAGTAGATTATAGTATAGAGAATAGTAGATTATTACTCATTCCTTAAAGTGATGAAGTGAAACGATTCCAGTTGAGGATAGATCTTAGTGGGAAACGATAGGACAGTTGCGTAAATATTAGTCATTCTCTTTCGATTCAGTTAAGGATTCTTGGTCTTGGAAGTGAAGACATTTAAAATGGTGAAGACCAGAATAAAATTTTACACTGTTCTATTCATGCAGATTTTGCATATTATCAACCTACCTGTGTTTATATAATAATAACAAATGTCAATGTAATAAGATAGGAGTACAAAAAAGTCAAGACTTGAAGTGTCTCAGGAAACTGATGTTGGGTGTTTTGTTTCAAAGAAATCCTACCTTCAGTCTCCACTTCGGTTTTCGCATAGAACTTGAGTCCAGCTATTGTGACCCGCTTCCTTGCCAAGTCATACTCCGGTGGGTCGATTTTTATATCCTTGCATAGTTTTGCGACGATCTGACTGGGTCTCTGGGAATCTCTCCAAGTGTTGTATCCAAAACTAGAGGGGACCATGTCAAAAATAAAAATGTGACAGGAAGTGATTTTCATCGACCAGTCAACTGGAAATTCTCACCAGCTCGGAATTTGGAAATGTGATTAGCTTATACACAAACTCTGTTTACAATGCGTCCCCAGAGTGGAATACAATAACTGATACGAATATGAAGAATTATACTTTTTACACATAATGTTCCTGACATCCGTTAACATCTTTCCAATGGGCCACCTCGCCACCACTTTTAGGAAACTGCTGACTGAATAAAAATACTCATTCGTCCCACTTACATCTCGTATTTGTTGGGGAGGCCGCAGATGGCTCTGTGTCTGGTTCTCAGCCGATTCTCCAGGTCTATCACCGTCTCTCCGATCAGATCGTCCGCGCTCAGTCTATCGTAATCCCACACCTGTATCCGAGCCATTGAGTCCAGAGGGAACGTCGCCTCCATCTCAAACATCCTGACCAGAAGGAAAACATGCTCAGATATAAAGAGTGATTGGTGTCGTGCATTGACATAGCCAGGTAACGCGAGGAACCCTTTTTTTGCTATTGGTCCGTAATCTTCCCAATAATAATTGGACATAGAATATCTTTAAATAGTTGTCAATGTCATGTGAAATGCCTACAACTGTTCTCTGGTGGATCCTTTTGAAGAATTCTGCTGAGTTTTCTTCTGTAAATGTTTATATGCATTGCGTCTGCGAAAATCAACTTTTTCCGGACAAAAAAAAAGCGAGAAACAGCTGATAACCAAATTTTACGCCGACAGATTCCCAAGTAAGTTTCATATTCAAAACTTGGAAGCAGTGAATAAAACAGAGTGTAGTCAACTTCATTGGTGAAGCGAAGTTAGTGTCCAAGCAGGATATCCTCATTTCCTTACGAAGTTAGCTATTTTTCCCTGTATTCATTGACTCTGTTTCGTGCTTGAACCTGAAAGATGAAACCATGTAGCCAGAGTGTTACTTACTTTCCGAACATGGGCTGCAGCGTGTTGTGGAACCTGTGTTCCTTGTCGTTCCGGATTCTCCGTCCTAGTTGTATGTACAAATACGGGTCCGCTAAACCGTTCGCATCAGCGGGGTGAAGATCTAAAGCCTGAAACGAAAAGAACAAACACAAATAGTATTTCAAGCACAAATGCTCTGTTCACACTGCCAGAGACCAATACCGAGAGCAAGTACACAGAACCAATGAAAATTTGTGTTGTCTTCTGTCTCTGTGCAGTGTGAACACCTCCATACACTAATATGCAACCCATTTTTATCTGTGTCGGTATCGGTCTCAGTGTCGGACTGTCTGTCTGTGACCAATCATTGAAATAGGAATCAGGTTCTTCAAAGACATGCCAGCAAGTTGGAAAGTTATCATTAAATTTGTAAAGCTGTATAAATTGTGAATATTATTCATTTGGTATCTAATGGTCCAAAAATTTCCAAATTTACGTTAAATTGGCATATTTAAACAGTACTGTCATTCAAATTCACTAAACTGACCCTTATGATGTAGATTCTGACGCTGACTTCCACCGGCTTAGTGGACGGTGTATACTCAGTCAGCTTCAGTTTAGGTTTGATCTCCGCCTTGTGGCTCCTGTGACTCACCAGCGATCGGGTCTCCTCGTCTTGTTGGTCCAGTTTGTATATCAACATATTTCCTACAATCAAAGCCATAGTGGGGACCTGCTTTGTACAATCATTCTCATTAATCTTTATCCTTTCTCAGCAATTCTACCTCACTTGATAGAATTCTTAATTCTTAAACATTCACAAACAGCCATCAATTAAACAACAACAGAAAAATACAGACGTCGGTCCGTGTGAATTAACAAAATTATTACCTTTGAATTTGGCGCATAATCTATGGGAATCCGGCTCATCGTCATCCATGGATTTACCCTTGTGCAGATCATACGTCTCCACCCACTCAGAACACTCACTGAACTCAGACACCTTCTCCAACTCACACGGATACACCTGAAGGGAGATACCACGTGGTGAAAGTTCAGGGGGAAAGGGTCTATCAGCAGACATTCGCAATGGAAACCAATGGTGACAACCGGTATTGACTTTTCTGAAATGTTTGTTAGAAATGTGAATTTGTATTATTTGAAACCAAAAAATTAAAATGTTGTAAATTTTGTCTGTTGTGCGTTTCCTTTTTCTGGAGAATTTTGAAATTTGAAGAAACTTTCACTTACTATTTTTGTGGTATTTTGTCTTTGTTGCCTTACTTTGCTATGAATGACACGTTTATGTGAGAGTTAGTGAATTCCTTTTAAAGTATATAGAAATGGCAAATAATACCTCGAATCTTTCTATGTATGACTTATTTTCCTCTTCCTCTTGATTTGCCAGCATTTCTTCTAATCCATCATCATCATCTTCTTTGTTAAAGGCTGAGTTGGCCAGACCCTGAATTTTTTCAATTGCTAGGGTTACGATACGAGGAGATAAGCGTTTGGTCGGCTCTTCAATTGACATTTTCATTTTATAACAGGCAGCAATTCGAGTTGATTACCTTCATTTTGGCAAATGCCTTTTTACTGCGCTTGGCCAGCTTCGCTTTTTTCTTTTTCCTCTTCTTTCCTTTCTTCCTTAACCTCTTTCTCAGTGGATCCTTCGCATCTTCTTCTTCATCAGCAGATTGTACTTCCTTTAACAAGTCACAGTTTAAAGATCTGTTCACACCAAGCGTCAGCGTTGACGCTCGGAAAGGAATACATTGTTTTAAATTGATATGTTCAGACAAAGGGACACTGATGCTGGCACTGGAAAATGGCTCCCAGACCCATTCCAAGTGTCAGCGCTAGTGTCATCACTGATGCTGACGCTTGGTGTGGACACAACTTAAGATTATTGATTCAATCTTAACGTAAGTAGAGTTTTAGTATTCATTGCATTTTCTAAATTGAAAAAGAAAATACGCACAATTTCTTCGTAGTTTTTTTTTATTTCTATTTTTTTGGAAATTTTGAGGGCATCTAACCTTTAACTTTTGTAGCTGATCCGCTTTCATAGCTTCGTAATTTAGACTCTGGAATTCAGTCTGGAAAACTGTAAAGAATTCATAGGGAGTAAGTTTTAAAGGAGTTAGTTCCATGAGACTTTGCTCAAAGCAGAGTTACTTATTTCATTGCCGTGCGATCTGATATTGAAACAGACCCAGCAGACTACTTTATAATTCAGTTAAAAAGTAGTCGTATTTTACAGTTTATGAATTGACGCTATCCTGTACTCACAGATAACTTTGAATTCTAAGTACATTGTAACCAGAAAAATATTAATTAGAAAATAACCGGGAAAATATTTACAAGTACATACTATCGATTGAAAAAATATAGAGTAATGAATTCACAAACCGCAGTATTTAAGTTTGGACTACACAATAATTAAATGACCAAGAGGTAATAACATGCGACGTAAGTGGATAACAATGAAATCTTAGAACTTTCAAACATAAAATGATACAAAAAGTGGAAACAAATCACACCAGCTATTGCTTGAAATTGTCGGAAGGATATCTAAGTACATTGATAGACAGACATAGATCAATGTAGCAATTAAAGTTTAAGAGAAACAATGAGCAATTCATGCTACAAAAAGCTAATTTTTAAACAGTTGTAAAGGCTACTGGAAAGCGGTATTTAGCTATTCTTGGTAGTCTAGGTAGGTAGTCCAGGTAGATTAAATAAATGCATTATGTCAAAAACAAAAATATATTGGGTTATATTTTGTGTTAGGTTATTTTTCTGTACTAGGTTATATTCCCAATGTCCCTAAGGTTTTTACCTGCCGTGTAACTGTCAACGTCATCGTCATCGTTCGTTTGCTTTTTCTCGCTCTTTTGATTTTCCCCCTGTTGACCCTCGACCTCCACAAGGGCTTTAATATAGACAATAGATTTCTATTTCTCGTTAAGTGAAACTAGTTCTTTACTTCATTTATGATATCACTTTATTTTGAGCATGGCTTGCGCAAAGCACTTTACGTATGCTAGACAACATGTAGACTGTATGCAACAACGACGATTCTCAATTATCTAAGCCACGTTGAAATCTACAGCTACGTAGCCATGCAGTGTTCGCACACACTAGCTTGTTCACACTGACTGCGGCAACGGCAACGGCAACGGCAACGGAAAGAATGAATTGTATTTGACCCATGGGCTGCCGTTGCCATTGTCGCAGGTCTCCATGTGAACACCTCCATAGAGACCAATACAACCCATTCTTGACGGAAAATAATTTAAGTTTCCGTTGCCGCTGCCACAGTCAGTGTGAACAGTTCTTAATTACTAAAACACTTACGCGTTAATTCTTCCTGCATCTGAAATAAGCAAACTAACCTTCATGAAGAGAAATCAGTATGAAATTAATAAGTCACTTTTATTTGCCGCTTGAATATTCACAGTTGAGTACGCTTAGTTGTAATTCTAAGAATCCTGTTTTCCATCCAGCCACGGCATATTTCTTTTTTTTTCAATAAAAGTTCTTAAACTGGAATCAACAAGACCTTATTTTACTGACACTTTGGTCAATATTGCTTTTCATAAGGTTATTTTCTTTAAAAGTTCAATTTAAAAGAGAAAACTACGAACTTTCTCCAGATCTTCTTTTGTGACGTAGTATTTACTCCACCAGTCCAGCTCAGCAATCAACTCTTTTCGTCTCTTTTTTTGCCTTGCACTTGGTTTCTCCAGTCCTTTGAAATAATTCGGTTGCAAATAATAATTACATGTTTACTTCCCGAGGAGAAAGGTTAAATATGGAAGTGATTTTTAAACATTTATATCAGTTTCAGAATATCTACATAAAATCACAGATTCAGAAAAAAGCAAATTTAAAATTCTGCTGTCATAGACTATGTTACCTGGTGGAGTTTGGTCTCCAGGTGGTCCTGGTTGTCTCTGTCCCCCGGGTGGGCCCATTTGGTCTTTAGGCTGCATGGATTGAGGAACAAACGGAGGAATCTGTCCGTCGGGAAGCACCGTGACTCCATCGGGAGCTGAAACTGGATTTAAAACAAAACAGCTGTGATACGTGCGTTACAGGGGGTTACAAATGGCACTCAACCAGGCTTGAAGCACCAGAAAGGAAAAGTAATTGTTATGGTGAAGAAAATAGACACGCTTTTTTCATTAAAATTGTTTGTGAATTAAACATACCTCATGAATAATTAACTCTTTTCATTTATTTGCATTTTTAAACTTAAAATTGTTCTTGAATATTTGAAGCTAAAAATGTCCATCACAAGTTAAGATATTTTATTGCGTCAAACATGCAGAACTGACCTTGACCTTGAAAAGGCTGACCTTGACCCGGAGATTGACCTCCAGACATGTTGGGTGACGGTGGTAAAAGCGCATCGTCATCGGGCGGCACAACCGATCCGTCTATAGCGATGATCACATCGGGACTAGCGCCGGCGGGGTGTCCGTTACGGTGGGAGGGCGGTGACTCGGTCTGCGCGCCGGAATCCTACAACGGAGGTATAACTTGTAGTAAATGATCCACAAACGAAGGTAATGAAACAAGAAATTACTTCATTTTTGTCAAACTGTGTTTTTAATTCTCCAATTCAACAATCAATTAATGTCTTGTTTTCATTATGTGAATGTCAGTGACTCATATTGACTGCTGTTCGTCTGCTCGTCGCCGCATAATGTATGTTGATGTATATTTTGTCACTCTTACCAGGGGTATATCCACCATGACTGCGGTGGGGCTCGCACCATGAAGGATTTGCGAGGACGTCATGGACCCTCGTGGGGTACTCAGGGTGCTTCTTGTCGGGGAGCCTCCCATACCTCCCGCCTGACTACCTAAAAAGCAATGCAATCAACACTACTGAAAGGTTATTTATCGGCTAAATTTCATTGTTTGTTGAAACGAATTCAATTATTTCGAAATTGTTCAAAAAATATTTAATTATCCGGTAATATATATGTTGTGGAAAATAAGGATAAAAGGTTGTAAGCTGGGATGCCACATGTAGTCTTATTAAATCCAGTAAACAGAAAGAAATTTAAAAAATTACAACAAATTAGCTGATAGTACTAAAAGATAGCGATTCTACACGCAACAATCTATCAACTATGTTTTTTAATGTAAACGTTCAAGTTACTTTCGTAAACGTTACTATAAGAGAATATGTGAAAACTTTCTTCTTGCTTGTTTTTTGTGTGAAAAATTTCAAATCTTAACCTTTATTATCGTACGTATGTGTGTGTAGAATCAGAGAAACAAAACTAACAGACAGAGTACCTTCCCAAGCACTGGCTGTGTATTGAGGATGCGTGTGCGATACAATATCTGGAGCTTTGGCAGAACCAACAACAGAGGAGGCTGGAGTAAAATGTGCCATGGAGCCAGAATTAGTTGGCGAAACCCGCTGAATGGATCTTGAAGGGGATACAGAACTAGCAGGAGAAGCAGATGGCGAAGCCTCCACATTGAGACTTTTCACAGATTCAGCGATAGAGGGAGCTGGAGTAGCGTGCATACTACATTGCGGAAGCAGCAAGGAACCTGCGACAGAGGGAGCTGGAGTTCCTGGAATTCGAGAAGGAGTAGCAGCCGCGAGTGATTGAGCGGGGATGACTCCACGAACAGAAGCAGCGGGTGTTCCCATGACCAGGGTTCCGCGTGTAGGAGTTTCAATTGCGACAGTAGGGATTCCCCTCACGGATGGTTCACGTGTTCCGGTGGTACCTGCTACTGAAGGCGGGTGCTGCAGACCCCGCACTGACATGGCCGGGGTTGGAGCCGCTGACACCCCGACCTGGGACGTTGCCATTGCAGAGGGTGTAGGACTAGCACTGCCCAGAGTCGCTGGAGTTCCTCTGCCGGTTGTCCCCACGCCGATGACCGAGCCGTTGGTCATGAAAGACCGATCCAGGACGGACGGCGTCGCGCAACGTCGGGCCTGTTTCTCGGCTTCTCTCCTCGCAATCTCCTCCGGTGACATCCACAGGTACTGCTTTAGGTTAGTGATGGTTGCCGTACCGACCATCACCTGAAACAGGAAGATACAGAAGCAAATCCCAAAACTGGGCAAGGAGATGGTGAGAAACATGAAATTTGTACATAAGCATCAATGGCCATCTTTTTATTAACTATTTTTAGTATCAGGAAAACATTGTCCCTTGGAATCACCATCTAAGATATTTCTAAATAATTTTCAGTGCCCTAAATGGGTCTGGGGTAGGGTGAACTGGGAGAGCTATGGTGCACCCTTACCCGTGCAACTAGTCATGATAAGAGGAGTCCTAAAAATTCACGTGTGTTATGTTTACCCTCCTTCCCAATTTCTGGATTCCATGCTGGGTACTGAGATGCCCCAAAACTCCCAAACTCTATCCCAAAACTCAATGCTCCCAAAGTAACGCGATATAGTCCAAAAATACCAAACATTGATGTCTTGCTAAATTGATTTAGAGCCAGCAATAAGAAAAGTTTGTAACTAGAATACCTCTCTTCCGAAGTTCCTGCAGTCCACACATCTGATGGTGATCGGAGGCCAGTAGAGCTCATTCTCTGGCAGCTCCACATCCATGTACTGCAGAGGCTCTTCAAAATTACTGTTTCGTGACATGTTATTGATTCTCCTGGACTTGAGAATGTTTCCAGCCAGTTCCACGTCCACGCGAGGTTTGTCAACTGTCAGCAGCTGGACTCGCTTTGCTTCTCTTATTCCCCAGAACATCACCTTCAGTGAGAATGAACTAGGTTAAAAATTTGTTCTTTCTGTGCTACTTGAAAATTGGAATTAATCCCAAAATCCGGAATTACTCTAAGTGGAGAATTCCAACAACTAATTTAAGCTGTCACCTATGCATTTTAGAACTACTTAAACATCTATTCCTTTGTTCCATTGCCAAGAATGTGATTAAATTGTTTGCACCCAGTCTGAATCCATTTTTAATAGCTTTTAATTCTGAATCTTGAATCATCAACAAAAATAAGACTTTTTTGACTAAGCACGACTAAATTAAATAATGAGGCAAAACTTGTAAACCTCAAGTCTGTATTTTGCCAGGACAGGTTTGATCGCTGGAGGAATTGATATCATGGGCAGCTTGTTCCTCATCACCGCTTCCGGTAGAGACATCATATCCGTGTCGTCTCCCTGGTAACCGAATATAAACTGATAATAGGCTTTTGTAGAAAGAAAATAAAAATGAAACTTTTTGAATGAATCCTACCCAGAAAATTAAGAAATATAGATTTATGTCTGTTTATTTGGCATTTTTAACCAGGAAGACTTGAAAAATACGTAAGAATTTTTTTCACTGCTGATATTTCCTCACAAAACACCCAGGAAAATCACTCTACCTGTAGGAGTTCAAAAGCGCCAAGTATTTCACCTCCCCTCCTGGTTCCCCTGTACACGTCCCACCACTGCAGCTTGGGCGGCCAGAACGGCGCTTCGTACGGCTGGTCGGCCAGCTTTACCTTGGGCTTCACCATCGCCCGGCCCAGGAACTCGGGCTGACCCTGAACGAGACAAAGCGTAACGCGTAATTTGGTTGTCATCCATATTTACATCAGCAAGTTAGTTAAAAGAAGGTGTTTGAAAACAGACACGAATCCTAGAGCATGCAATTAATGCCACTGTCTACCTCATTCATTTCTACTTTTCCCTCATTATGAAATCAGTTTTCTTGGCTGCTGGTAGGCGATAATTAAACACAAAGTCTTACAAAACTCATGCTAGCCTTATTTGGTTTTAGGATCCATTCCCGGTAAATTGCCTTGGTTGGCTGACCAAGGGACCTTGCCTCCATCAAGTCCGAGGGCTTGCCCAAGGACTAGGTGGTGATAAGGGCCTGCGATAAGCCAACCAAGACAATTTACAAGGGAATGGATCCTATTCTAACCCAAGAAAAAAATTGAGAGAGATCTGACTGCTAGTTTCCTTGGAAATTGCCTTTTTAGACACTGAAGCGAGGAGCCATGACTACTTGTTGCTATGCAACACTCTTTGTGGCCTTCCCATGATTGGTTATCAGTCATTGGGCTCGACCCCCCCCCCCTTGCCTTTTGATTGAGATTCTAGACCTTGTGGGCAAATACCTTGGACATGAATCCAAGCAATTTTGCCCTAGGGCAATTTTGCAACCAAGTTCCTTGATT
>JBCAUG010677993.1:0-13684 GCA_038406175.1 Haplosyllis leylae | reverse complement strand
GTCAATTAAATGTGTTATTACCCTCGCTAAAGCTCGGGTAATAACAATTTAATTGACCTCGCTAAAGCTTGGGTAATAACAATTTAATTGACCCCGCGGGATGGGAAAAACAGCTTGTCCCCCTCCACCTCGTGATATAACTTATAAACTACCCCACGAGATTAGCATTTTTACCAAAAATAAGGTCTAAATTAAACGGGCTTTTGCAGTCAATTTCTCTTTCTGTTTGTAAACTTGGTTTCATTTATATTCATCGCCGTTTATAGGCAAGTCCATGTATCTTTCAGAATATGCTAAATCTGTCTCATAAAACTAGCTTGAAGAGACCAAAAGGAAAATCTAAACTCTAAAGTAGAAATCACAACAATTACATTCAAACTAAATTCTTCAGGGTATTTTCCTTGGGATTGTGATCATTTACAAGTGCAATTTTAGACATATATGTCTTGCAATTAGATCTATGGCAATAAAACTTTAAGACTTTTTGAATTGGAACAAAACTCGAAAAGACCAAAATTGATGTTGGCTTCGTAGACAAGCAGGAAATATTAATCAAAAATGTTTGCACCTGAAACTGAAAAAAAATAAATTCTCATTTGAAATTACCTCCATATGGAAAGTGTTGATCTTCTTTTCTTGTGGCCATACACAACATGACTCAAAATTCAAATCTCCAAATTGTCCTTAAAATAATCTCGCACTCCAAAGTTTGTAATCCTTTTTCATTATCTTGTTTTCAATAGTTTCTTCAATTGATGAGTGAGTAATCTCTTTTGAAACAGGATCATTTCGCGTCCCATTTACTTCTGTCACTTTGAAAAACGATCCCGCCATTAATTTTTTTTTTCAATAGACGTCCAAATTTCACATGGTTCTTCTGGAGTTCCAGTAATCTATTTTCGGCTTAATTGGGTAGCTTTTGGATGGTGTTCTTCGTTTATTCAATTAAAAGTCGAATCAAGGATTTTCCCCAGGAGGCATTATGCAAGATATCCATTAATGTCAACAGAGAACTCAAATTAATCCACTTTTCCTGCAACAAAATAATGGTCGATTTCTTAAGTAAGGTAATCCTATGAATAAAAATAATCCATTTCAATAGGCACTTCTCACACTTATGCATGATGAAAAGTACAATTTCAGTTTTTGCTACCAGTTGTTGACGATTTGAGGAATGACTCTCGAACCTTTGTGCAAACTAATAAAACAGCTCGGAAACATGAACACATTTCCATTTATTGAAATGTAAAATTGAACATTATCGTGGAAGTTTATTTAGGCACTGTGCAGTCCTTGTTGAAGACTGGGTATTATTTACGTTCGCTCAAAGATTTTATTCTGATTTTCTATCCAGAAGTTAAATTATAAAAGACTTTATAGGAGTAGTTTGAATTTAAAATGACCACAGAATGAAATGATATTCGCACTTAACAATTTTATTCATACATGTAACTGCCAATGCCTCAAAAACTTCAGGTTCAAATAGTTAGTTGAGGATCAAAACATTAAAATATTGGCAGCGGCTAAATATTTTAATTGACTGTCATAGCTTGTTTATAGTTTTGTCAGAGATCAAACATCTACGGCGAAAGCCTGTCATTCCAAATACTCTGCGCAGACAGACTGGCCGTACGTGGCCATGCTTTGTGGCATATCCAATTGCTATAAAATACATCCACAATCTTTTTGTGGTTTCTTTTGTCTGTATTTTGCACAAGTTAAATGTTTCCACCTCAAAACAGGTAGGCCGGCAATAGCAAGGGTTCTTGTTTGGGGTTTCGGGTACTAGTTTTCGAGTTTCGGGAACCATTTTTTTGTAATGCATCACGAATTCTGGTGTTATGTACAAGAAGGTATTGCATTTTTTGTTATGTGCTGGTGCATTACAAAAATACATTACAAGAATTTGTGGCACATTAAAAAAACAAGAATGCTTAGTATCATTGTGTCACACTCCACTTTGAGTTTGTATTTGGTATCATTATTTAGCTCCATAGGTAATAAAAATTTATTTTTATACAAGTTTTGATTCACTTTTGGCTTGGAAATGGAATTTAGATGTTACATAGGGTGTATAGGTATATATTGGTTGGTACTTAACACCAGAAAGTAATGGCATTTTTTAAAAAAATTGGCATATTACAAAAAATTGTTGCATTACAAGAATTTGTGATGCATTACAATCCCTAAACCCGAAACAAGAACCCGAAACTCGAAACAAGGACCCATGCTTTTGCGCAGTCATCAAAACGGGAGTGCTTAAAGTTCAAAAGGAATGGATCATACATTATTGCAAAATTAGTGCCCAAGTTCCATTTTATGTTTTTCCGGTTTTTTGGTTTAGATGCAAGGTGGCAACAAAATAAGACTCATCAGGTAGATTATGATGTTACATCCAAAGATCTTTGATAGACTATTTTATTATTAAAGATGCTTGTGAAATGGAACTAAAATTGGGTCCATTGCCATCTTTCGGTCAATTTCTTGAAATTATTCTTCAGTTACACATCAGCATCTAATACATGTTGCATTGTTCAGAGGTTGAAATGTCAACAAGTTATCTGTGGTAGTCCTCTTTTTCTGAAAGATCCATGCACATTCCACGCACACGTATGATTGAAAACATTTTGTTGCTCGTCTCAAGGAAAGAAAATAATGAACATGTCTTCTGGGGTTTTTTTTACAATAGCGTTTATGCCAAGATGTACACAACTCAATGTATGGTACGCAATACGGTTTCAACTTGGTTTTACAGAACTATGGCCAAATTAACTGTAAAACAACTCAAGTGTGCTCAAGGATTTCCTTCGGTTTATATTTTGTAACTCTTCAAATAGTTGGCAGTCAAGGAGCTACAATAGTCTATGTGCAGAACTCATTTGTCTTTGAAAAGTACATTTCTTTCATTTGAATAATGACTTAAATACACGTGACGGGCATTGGTTTTGTATCATTAGATTGAAATTAATTTCTTATCAACATATTAAAGAACAATTCTAAAATATTCTCCATTCTGCAACTTTTCAAAAAAGGCATCTGTATTGATCTAATTCTTTCTCCACTTGGATGAAGAACACTGATCCTGATCGAATCGCACGAAGTAGATATTTGAAAACAGATAGATCACAGTAGGCATCAGATTATCCAAAGCATTGACAGAAACTTGATTTTCTGACCTGAGATCAGGTGTTGATCTGTTATCACAACGCTGATAATATAAATTGCAACTTTTGCATTTGACATAATATTATACTTTGGTGGGTGGATCCTCTTTTGATCTCACCAACTACATTAATTGTATCTGATATTTCGCAGGTGAAGAAAGACGAGGATATACAGTTGAATCATATTGGTCTTTCTGGGTAATAGATGGATGTGTGTCATAACTTTGAAACTCAAGGAACGTAAAGCGGATTCACCTCAAAGATGAATTTCACACATCTCTTAGTATTATAATTCATAACAAACTGTGGAATTTGAAACAAATTCACAAAAAGTTGTTGCCTTATTGTAGAAAGTTTGCTTCTATCTTGTCTCATTTTGCCATGATTTTCATGTTTCTCTAGTTCAGTGTGAAGACATAATGATAGACGAATACTCATCGCAATAACAGAACATTGTTTACTGCATAACACTAAAACAATAGTATTTTCAGATGCCTCACGTAATCCAAGCTTACGGGACTTTTAGCTCTTTCCAGGTAAGAGAAAAACAAAGTGATGGCAAGATACCAGATGACAACGAGAAGTGCACCTGGTTCATTGGGAGCTGCCTTATCATTTCTGTACCCTATGTTTCCATTTTACCTGAGATAATATCATAAATGTAGATTTCGAAAAGTTCACCGTGTAAAATTAGGAAAACCGTTCATCATTCATTAGCATTGCGTGTATCAGAAATGTAGAAATGACTCAAAAGTAGGCAGCTAATGACTTGCTGTATGTTTTCAGTGAATCAGCATGACGTTTTTGCACAGTTACATTGGTATTATAGAACGAAAGAACACAGGTAATAGGCATGTGTCAAGTCATAACACATCCTACAATGCCTATAATTTATTTCAACCTCTGGACCTTTAAATGAGGCCGTAAGGTATAAATGTACCAACGTTACAATGATTTGTTCGTCTGTTTTTAAGCGAAATAGGGTTCACCGACCATAACTACCACTTCTAATTCTGAGAAAGATGAGGTAATCACCTTCTGACATTGATGCCAAAATACAGCATCCAGAAAGATCGAACATTTCGGCTGAAGACAAAACAGAAATAAGTTTGAATGTTTTCGAAGTACGCGTGCAGTACATGTGCACGAGTACGCACAGCAAAATACGGTTGTTAACATTTTGACCTACGAGTAATGCAATGAAGCAGAAGCAATCCAGATGCCTTTCCAAGCTTAGTCGTCCATAATCACATCTGTGTGCAGCCGCGTAATTCCAGAACTAAAGTCACCATTTTGTGCAGTTTTCTGTGCGAAGAAACTAGATTATTTTCTTTCCAATAATGATGAAATCGTGATGCCGCCAAATTAGAATTGCCCATTTCCGCCCGTATTGGCCCGTCATTTGTCTATTGAATTGTTTTGCTTAAGAAACTGAAACTTTTGTCTAGAAATGAACCATTTTCTTGTTTTTCAAAACTTAATATTTTCTCCATTAAAAGAAAAGAAATAATAGTAATAATGGTTGATCATTTTGCACATTTTGAGTCGTACTACCTAAATTCCTTTGGTGTCAACAACTGGTACACATAAATAATTCATTTACCTGCAGAAGAGTGAGATTATTCATCAGAATACAAAAAAAATATTATCATGTTATACTCCTAGCAGGAAAATAGAAAATACCTCACTTGGACGTTTTTGACACGAAAATCAAATTTAATCGATCTTAATCATATCCAGAACAGTGTAACAGTTTATCCCATTCGTCGTATATGCAATGAATTGGTTCTCAGGTGAGAATAAAAATATATCCAATTTGTTTGTTGGTGAAAACTTCCTTCAGAATAGAAATGAATGGAGAGTAATGACAATGCACAATTGGCAGATCATACACAATGAATAGGATCCTCTGCGATGCCGTTTCTTCAAGTATGTGCAGACATGTGTCAAGACACATCAATGTGGAGAATCCTGGCAAGAGTTGAGTATCCAATGATTGCGAAGAAGAACCTCAAGATGGCTGCCTAGGAAATTAGGCTTCCTGTTCTACCTCAACCTTGAGTAATTCCACAGAGACATGTTCATCTGGCTAGAGAATCAGGAATCCTGGGATACCTTGAGGTCTCTAGTGGAGAAACCGGAAGTTTGCTCCGATGTTCCAATAAGATCTTGTAATTATCAAATCTTCAGACATCTCCACTACTTTCTCGAAACAGTTGAGGCTTGAAGCTGTACTCATCAGTATACGTGCTAGTACCATGGTTGTGGTACTTCCTGGCTAAATTTAGCGGTGCTATTTCACAATGTATGTGTAGCAGCTTTGTTGCTTTGTTAAATAATATCAATAATATAGCAAAAATTCAGTTGTACTAGTGTGGAACAGATTTTATTATTTTCGAGTGATAATGTTCCCACAAATGAACCGAAACTTGGACCAGAAACCTTTTCGTGCTTTGTTCTCGAATCATCATTGCAACTGTTCATTTCCCTATGAACTTTGTACAGATAACTATCTGCAAGCTTACAACATCGGTAGTTAGTGGTAGTTTAGGGTAACTAACGAAGCCAAGTGTTCTGTAAGACTTGTACAACTGTTCTCTCCTGCTGTACACATCAGTACCTTTTCTGAGGTGAACGAAATGTCAGATATTCTTCCACACGGAATCTTAATGAAGCTTTTCATGGAAAAGGAAGCTCTAGGTCTTTTAGAATATTATTTACATATCATGTACTTTTCCACGTATCTATTTTACAATAATCGCCCTTTTGTGTTTACTCAAAGAACAATACAATATCACGTTGTTAGTATAAACTGTTACTGTTAACAAATATGCAGGATTTTACTTTCATTTCTGTACACAGTGATATATGCTGGCTCGTAGGAAATTGGCGTATTCTCTACGCTGCCTAAGCAGTAACTGTTCACTGGTCATCATATGAACTCCCGTTAATTAAGTAATATTTAAACCGCGCAGAACCCATTGTTTCATGACCATTAAACCCCAGAGTGGACGAAGTGAACAATAACATGTATGCAGCTCCCAGAAGACTGTCACAGAATCCAAATGAAATGGAAACTAGAAAATTTTATGTGTATCAAGTTTCCAAACTATCTAATGAATTGGTTAAGTGGTTGCGCTAATTTAGAAGGCTGAGCCACAAACTACGGAATGAACGTGATTTAAGAGGATCCTATTGAGATAAGATATGTGACTAGAGATTAATCCAGTCGATTTATTTGTTTGACTACTGACCAGCCGTTGACTAGTTGATTAGAAACGATTCCATACAATGACGTCTACGGAACTTTATGAACATTATCAATACCTTGCTCACGTTGCTACAGCTGTATCATTGTTTACGTGATTTCAGCGGTGGATCCAGCGGAGGGGAGCAAGAGGGTCGTGCCTCCATGGTAGTGTGAAATTAGGTCGTGAAAAGGAGTCTTGGCCTCCCCTACTTAGTTTCAATCTTTACCCCATTCGAATAGCGTAAAACTTCTGTCTGTTACATAATGAAACAGGATCTCCATATCAATTTCAAAATTTTGTCGTATTTTCTTATTTATGCGCATTTTTAGGTTTGAGTATCAAGGTTTTGGAGCAAAGTCAATGCCAAATTACTAAATGTCATATTTTACGTAAATTTTTAAAAACATTTTTTCTCAAATTGTAACTGAGTTTGTGATCTATGTACTACCTTAGTGGTACGCCTTCTTCTTCGACTGAAAGGCATTCTTATTAAATTCAAAATAGTTTCCGTACATTAATTAATCAGAGGTAACTTATGTTTCATGTTAGAAAGACCAATTCACCGACTGCTAAAACTGTAATTTTCTACAATTACTTGTTTTTAAAACAAAACCACAGGACAAATCAGCTGGCACGTAATACTTAGGAATGTTAATCTGTTCAGACACAGGAGTTCCGCATCTGTCGACTTACGGGAGATGTAATGCCTGAGTCTCCGGCGATGCACGCTGCGTCACCTTGATCTAACAAATTTATGTTAACTGTAGTATTTAGATGTGGACTATGCACCTTTTGACCTGAATCCTATAGCTTTTCCGATAATGAAGACGTTTTGCAGAAAACGTGAAATGATCTCGATGCAGCGGATCAATGTCGATTCAAAAACTCTCAAAGCATAAAGCAGAGAATTCCTTGGTCAAGACCAACAGAAGTACGGGAATGCTATTTCTTAGCTCAAAGGCTCTGCTATGTCAAAATGACATAAATAAATCCCGCGAAGCAACCTCAAAGGAATATCACCGAGTCTACAGGTTAGACTTAGGGTTCACTGTGTTGTGATTTCTTGTTTTTTATCAATCAAGTAGCCGTCTTTCTATCTAGTTGCATCAGATAACCTCATAACTCTACAAAAATTCGCAGTACACATGAGAGTAACGTGATGTATATTAAACAAAATAACAAGATGATATTTTAGTGCTGCTGGTGAAATAATCACAAAATGTTACGTGCAGCTTTTATTCATAGATGACTTTGTATGTTCCATTTTCTGATTCTTCTCTGATTTGTTGGAACTGAGGATCCAACAAATGGAGACTACGGTAATATTCATTTACGTCAGGCTACTTAATTTCTTTTTATTTGACGACGACTTCTGTCTTTGATTGGGAAAACTCTACATTTACGAGAAGTGAAACACAAAGAAAAATTTCAGTCAAGAATTATACAAATAGGCATAGTGTTGTTAAAACTAGTTTTGTTTTGGAACTGCCGCTGCGCTCAGAAACTGGTTAATATTTTGAAAAGCTGAATTGTTGTGGGTATCTTATCCGGAATGTGACCTCCTTTAACTTCTTGATCTGTGACTGTCCAGTACTTCTTTACACTACAACCTCCTCATGTTACAGTTTTAACGTTTTTCTTCTTCAATGAGTAAGTTCGCGGTAGGAACTCATAATTCAGAGATTTGCTTTATTAATCTGTATGCCTAATACTTCTACAACTCTGTAAAATCTGTGAGTGTTATCTCCTCTGCCTTCACCTTCAACTTCCTTGCCCTTTAAAAAACCAAGACAACATAATTGACGGACAGTTCTGCTTATATCCCTACCCGGTGATTTGGAGGCTTTAGTCTGCAGGTCTTATAGGATATCCGTTGGTGTTAAATTACAGAAAAATCATTAATGTGCAGATGTTATGATAAAATGACAGAACCCAAACAGGAAGTCTTGATGCCAGGTGAATTATTTCGTCAGGCAACGGGTAGTAGTTTTAGAAGGCCAAAGGTGGTAAATTCCCCACCCTGCTCCTGGAAATGTGGGTGCAATTCGAGCTTTTGTTTCATTTCATTGGATTTATAAAGAGCTCAGATATTTCATGCAAACATCTTGAATCAGTTGAATTACTTGGAAATTTGTAAGCTTATTTTCTGGTGAAAATGGAAACTAGGAATATATTAATACTTGCGATTGCTTCTGTGTTCACATTATGATTTGTGTATTCAGAGGTTTTCCACGGTGATACAAAGACTGATCCAACCAGCTGCACGGATGATCTACAGGGAAATACCAACTAACAGAACAAAACTCAAGGTCACAACGAGATGCTCTGGGAAACCCTGCTGTGGGCAGTTGTAAAGGGCTTAGGAGTTAACACAGATGGCTTCTTTCTGGTCTTTTACTATTACAGTCTATTTCCTGCAGGTGTGAAACCAGTTTTTTAACAATATTTTACTTTTTTTTTTACAATTGGCAGTGGCCAAGTGGGCCACGCCTTCGTCCGCCCCTGCAAAAATAAGTGATCCAAAAAAAGGCAACCGAAGGTGGTCCCCATAGATTTCATGTTTCGTGTCCCCCCCTCCCCCCCCCCCCATCCTGTCGCTGGATCAGCTAAGTCTATCCCAGTTCCAGCAAACATTGGCAAATCTTGCTTTCGATTCAAGTCACAGAAATAAGTCCGTGTTTGTGATAAGAACATTCTTCGCGGGAGAAGTTCAGACGAATCAAGATGTGGCGCACATTCAAAGGTTTCCCTAAATTAACATTTTCCACCTGAACTTCTGAAATCTCAAAAAATATCTTTGTAAATAATCAGTAACAGACCTCACACTGTATAACTTCAAGCACAAAACATCAATTGTTTTCAATTGACACTTCAAAAGAAATGTGTACCCTGCATAAGAAGTTCTTTCACGTGTAATTGGAGTTTTACAAACTGAAATGCACAAACCTCTGCTTTGCTGATCTTTTAGAGCTGCCTGGATTGCTTTGGCAGCCTTGCGTTTCAGAGATCCATACGATTCTTCAATTTTATGCTTGAGATAGTCTTTAACAAACCCGGCTTCTCCTTTTGCTTCCACCAACATGGCACAAAGAGTCTATGGCACGGTACCACTGTCTCTGACTGAAGTAATTCCGTAGGTAATATCTATTTCCAGCGAGGAGCCATGATAAAATAACAACCAAAGTACTGAACTGAATGAAAATGTTGGAACTATTGGTAAATGTTTTACGCCAATAACATACAGATCTTAACTGAACCGAATGTCGTTTCAGTTCAAAAATGTTATTGTACGGCTTCTTGTAAACAACGCAATTATCTTCCGAAGTAAATTACCAGAAAATATTGCCTGCGTCAACAAGTAATCCAAGAATTCAGTAACAGGATGTTTCTAATTTTATCCCTTGAATTAATAAACCACTTATGGTATGACTCGCGAGCGTCCTGGAGAAAAAGCCCAACTAAAGTCTTCGGTGTAATAAAATACTAGATGGCCTGTACGGCATAGTGGTCCAATTGTAATGAAGTCAATCAGACCATTAAACGGTAAAAAGACACTCAGTGTCACACCAGAGAACAGTGCGGGTTCCTTTTACATCTCACACTGGGAAAGACGTAGTTGGGTGCACGACTAAAGAATGCTGTTGCTTTGAAAATGTCACTCTTTCTGAAAAGATTATGAACCACTTAAATCCCAATGTCCGCACATGGAAACCTGAGGTCTCTTGGTTACTCATGGTTTCACTTCTCACAGGAGGGACATCATAAAGTTTTAAATCCCCTCCATTGTATTAGCTTTTGAGAAGTTTGCTGTACAATTTTACGGAACGCCACAAAAACTTCCGGATTACTAAGGGCTGCATTGAAATGGGATGACAGAATTGCTATCTCGGTTAAAAAAGTCAAAATTTAATTTTTATCGATCCAGAATAGCTATTTTTACAATTGTCTGCATCCTCTGTTAACAATGAATTACAACATCTGACTACAATTAACAAACTATCAGATATTCCTTCTTCCCTTTTCAAGAAAAACAAACTAAATTAAATTTGTGATAATTTTGAGTAAATTATTTAAACCTCTTATCTTTGTGGACAAATTAGAGAAATGATTACATTAAAAATTCGTGAATGTAAAAGTGACACAGCAAAAATAGAATGTCTTCTTTCCCCCCATTTTCCTTTTCACAAAACTTAATAAAACATTTTCTGTACATGTGATTCACTGTAGATAATATACAATGAAATCAAGTGGGGTTGCAAACTGACAGAGTATGACTTATAAAAAGTTGAAAGCAGAGCTTGTTTTTTTTTCTCATAAGAAACAAATTGCGCAGTGGACTAAAATGACAAATCTTCACACTGATTCAAGCACGTCTTCTGAGCGTGACAATGCAACATATCAGCTTTTGCAAATAAGTGTTTTGTTGAATAGTACGTGGCAAGAAAATTATAGGTGGTCAGATGGTAAAAAGACCTACAATAGAGAGTTATTTGAGGCCACGTTAAAGGCCAATTTAATATAATCAACACAACTTAAGAGCATATAATTTCAACCTAAAAAAGGGCAAAATGAACAGAAATATTAGGATATTCTTTCTTCGGAATTTTTGGGTTTCTGAGAAGACTTGTACCACATTCGTTTTTAAAAAAGCTTTACATTTTTTGGGCTATACACTCATAGACATCTAAATTAATTAAATATATCATTTTAAATGCCTTTTATAACTTTTCTTTGTAAAGAGTAATGTGAATTTTTATTTTCAGAAGCAAGAACTGTTCTACCATTATACCCATGTATTAAAAAATGTAAATGTAAATTAATTTTTTTTTTTGATTTCTGCATGTTAAAATTAATATAAAAATTTATATTTTATTAAGGGCCGATTTTTACGCCAAGCAAAAGTGAAAGCGAATGTGAAAAAGAACAAAGAACAATAAAAAAGATCAAAGAATAACCGACAAACATCGAAAAAAGTCGCTTTTGCTTCCGCTTTCGCTGGCCGTGAACAGACCTTAAATTACTGTACATGTGGGTATCTACTGCGTAGAGTCCAATTAATTCAGTTTAAAAGGTTACTATTTGACGTGTACTTTTGTAATTTTATTACCAGTCCCCGCATCCTTAGAATCCATTACAGTCAAATATCACGTACCACAAATTCGATGGCAATTTTCTATTTAAGACTTTTTGAGGAATTTTTGGATTTGTGCTGAAGAAAGTGGAGCCACAAATTCGATGGCAATTTTCTATTTAAGACTTTTTGAGGAATTTTTGGATTTGTGCTGAAGAAAGTGGAGCAATCACCTTGTTCATGTAGTTGGGTGCCATACTAGACGCTGTGAACTTTTTACGTTGAATAGAATTTTCAAATCGGTATTATTGGCAAGTTCGTTATGCTGAACTTTGATAATAAACAAAAAATAGTTATCAATGACATTACTTTTGATTTAGTGCAACTTTGTCAAAGCTTCGACAAATTTTAATTTCTATTAGAATTATTTGGTTGGCTACTGCTTTATGTAAGATGTCATACAAAAATGCCAATAATCACTTTGTGTATTTAAAAAAAATAGATACATCTTCCATATTATCGTCACAGTTGACTGCCGCGACGATTTGCCCGACGTCTGTGATGGCTCGAAGGCTGCTCCAACTAAAGGATAATTCTCAGGTAATGCAAGCACATTTCTTGAAAAATGCTGTAGAAATGAGCTACGTGCTATCACCGGACAAGGAAATTCCCGCACTTTACAACCAAATTGATTGAACACTGACAAGCCCTGTTGCAAATCACATACGAATGTCTGATTTAAATATAAATATTTTGTTTTCAATTACCACCAAACATTTACAGTGCAGATTTTTAGTCTTCAGGGACATCTGAAATTTCCTGCCTCACACACCTGCAGACAGATCTACAGACTTTTCGACAAATGAAGTTTAATTGCAGTAAAATAAGACAGCACTTTCAAAGCACGCCTGCAGGTTATTTGTGCAATCTTTCACAAATGTTGAATTTTACAAATTACCAGTGTATTATGCCTCAACAAAGTTGTCTATGTGACGTACATCATGGTCTTAACTAGCATACCTTGTCATGTTTCGAGCCGACTGAACACAAACAAAAACAGCTGAGCATTTCAAAACAATAACACAGAGTCAGTTGCCTTCACATTTTAGCGTAACTAAAAATACATGAAGTAGTGACATAGATTGATGTAGCGGCAAAAATACTGAAGAACAATAAATTATACAAACTTAAAACATATGATAATGCATCTAATTATGAACGATGACCTTTTAATTAAAAACTGCAACTTTTAAATGGTAAGAGAGTTGACAACATGTTAATGTTAATGTCACATTCAGTTTAATGGCTACACAACTCAATATTTAGATTCCAGGATGATAGTATCATATTTAAAATTAATCTAAACAAAAATATCAGGTTTTAAAAAAGCTGTTTCCTTTCAAATCCTGTCTAATTCAATCACACAAAAATTTTACTTTAACTAAAACTTTTCGTGGTATCATTTTAATGTAAAAACAAAGTAACTGCAAAACTGTAACCTTCAGAACGAGCATCACTGGTTTTCGTCCGATTCATCTAGTAAGACAAATAATCCTTAAAATAGGAAAAGGTCTGTGGACGAAGATTCTTCTTTTTGTATATAATTTTGAAATATTTTGAAATGTGATGAGGACTGATTCTCTCTGTTTTCACATTCGTTGTAAACGTTAAGTTACTTATTAATATCAAAGGTATTTTCAGTACCCAGCTAAAGCTAAGCTTAAGTAACCTTTGAGTAACATTGAATCCTATATACCATCCGATAAAGCATGACAACAGCTGTTTTATACCCGAAGACTATTCAAAGAATCACTATACCTCTGGAGCAAAAGTGATCTCCAGCCCCGAAAAAATCAACTCAATCAATCTTCACACCTTTTCAACTGTACACACGAATTCTGAAGTGGGTGTCGACAAATACACCAGATTACCTCACCAAGTTTTTCTTCTCATTAGATGGATATTTGCAAAAGGAAACAAAGTTCTCAGAGAAGATCATGAACCATCTGTCAAATTTAATAATTTCCTCCCAATGAAACATTTGTTTTAAATGTTAACCCTTCGTAATATTGGCTAGGCCTGCGCTAACGATGGGCTCATGAAGATGAAGTACACCATTCCTTGAGGCCGGAAATAACACGGGTTCTTGTTTCGGGTTTCGGGTACCCGTCTACGGGTTTCGGGTACCAGTTAATTTA
>JBCAUG010677882.1:0-13685 GCA_038406175.1 Haplosyllis leylae | reverse complement strand
AAGGTTCGTTCACACTGGAGGTAGTTTGAATGAGAATTGAGATTGCACTTTCGTTGAAACTTTCTAACGTTCTTATTAGAGGACAGAAGTCCGTTTTTGTGGAGCCACTGATACTACTGATTTGGAGTTTTACATATGCTCTGAATTTTAAAGTCAGGAGAGATCCCTCGCTGCAAGGGACAGATTCCTCAGATTTATCTCTGGTGCAACACCTGCTCTCTCTCTTGAAAGCGCATTTTTGCTTACCTTCTTAATAATTTCTTAATTATGTTAACTTTTGTTTGAAATTAATATGAAATTAAGTAAAATTTCGCATTCACTCGCTGTAGCTGAACCCGAAGATATTGATCGTAGACAAAAAATTGATAGATTGGATCCTTCCAAGAAACTGTCGGATCGGTTTGTAATTGATTTATTATTGGAAATGTCTGGAGATTATTTCTCACCAGTGAAAATGATATTCTTGTCCAAATTTAATTATCCATTGAGCGTGTCCAGAAACTACCTAAGAACTTAATATTAAACTTTCAACGGGAATTAGCATTTTGTCATCCTAACAATTTAAAATAAAATTTACAAAAGACACTTTTTGATCAGCATACACTTTGATACTATTCAATAGTAACAGTAAACTTTATATATGGTCTAAATTGTAAAACTTAAATTCAACACGTGTCTCACAATATGTTTTGGACCAAATATAATAATAAGGGATGTACTTAAAGCATAAATAAAGAAACTGATAGGTGTGACTAATATATCACATTGTAGACAAAAGTCTAGCTTTCCATTGAAATTCATCTAACAATGTATTATTTCCGGAAATTTCAAAAGTACTAAAGCAACCTCATTGTTTTGGAAATACCGAATGTACTAGGTCAAAGAACTGATTTGTTCCAGCCATATTTAAATTAAATTCGATACATTACTAGCAATAATCGCTCTTTCAGCTATTTACACGCATAATTCACAATACCATTTTGTTCATTAACATGTCAGCAATGCTTGATCATTGGCTAACTGGGCGGCCATATTTGGCGATAATTGCTAGTTATGGACAGGTCACTATTGCTTTAGATGCATCCGTAAGTTTTGTTATTTTTAATTGACAAGAAGTAATTATATAACCTTCAATTTTTCTGGTGCATACACTTTATGAAAAATATTGCAAATAAACTTTTCGTAACCTTCAGTAAAATCTCTTGTAAAATTTCTTTATGTCTGCTTCACAACTAACCCTCGCAGACATATCCAGGCCTGGTGATTTATTCTTCAATCCCTTTGATAAGAACAACAAATAGAATGTCTCCGGCAATAATCTCCACGGTAAATACATGTAACAGCAGCATGGCAATGCGTTTATTTTCAAAAAGAGATCACTTGAAAGTTTTCATCCCTGGGAGCTTACACGAAATTTACATTTAAAGGTTTTCTGTTTTTCCTGTTCTTTGAAAAATTTCAAACAAATTAGTTCTGTTTTCAAAACACTTAAACACTTCAGGCAGGAGAGAGGGAGGGATGGAGAAGAAACCTGAGTCTGCAGTTGAAGCACTTGAAAACAATCTTTTTTAAAATAATTCCTTTTAGGAATACGTTAAAATGATTTCATCAGACTACTTGGTATGAATATAAGTAAATACATATGGCAACGAATGCATTCACAAGAAACTGAAAGAATACTTGTTGTCACTCAAACAGAGCAAACATAAAATTGTATTTGCAAAGAGCGTGTTTTTCCTATTTGGGTTTTAAAGTTAGGCGAATTCATCTAATTAGTTGAATTAGAGAAGTGCTTCATGGATACTGGAAACTATTATCTGTGAATAATAACTTGTCCACACATAATGTATTCAGTTATCTATGGATAGTGCAAATTTCTTTTTCATTATCCATGGAGAGTGCTCATTCATTTTGCACCATCCATGCATAAAGCTACATTATCCATGAATAGTGGACAGCTCCTATGTATAGTGCAAATGAAGATTTCACCTATCCATGAATAATCAATTCCAGTATCCATGTGCAATAAGATGAATTAGTCTAATTCATCTAATTCAGCAAGATCCAAAACCCAAATAGGAAAAACACAAATAATTGCGAAGGAAACTTCTCGAACCAGAGGTTCTTATCGAAACATTAAACGTAAAGTGGTGAGCTTTGCTTTTATGAGAGAGAGTAATTGGTTGGTTCGCGTTGTTTATTGACATATTTCCACCTAGCTTTTGGCTTTTTTGAGTTAAAAATCCGTCTAAATTCTTGTTGTCTTTTCACAGAGTCATTGTATTCACCCATTAAAGAGGATGTATGAAGCAAATGAGTCACGTCCGCCCTGTGGGCAGCTTGTGAAACTTTCGTCACTTCTTGGTATTTAGTATTGTTCAATGGCGGTAACCACACACTCACATCAGTGTAGTGAAATCGGAGCGTCTATTTGGGACGCCAGACGCGAGTTGTATTCCATCATAGTTCGCATAATTCAATAACACACCACATAAGGAAAATACACTGGGGAACATCACCTTTTATGGAGACCATTCAGACTGCACAATTAGATTCCGCTATTTACGTTCTGTTAAAAGCCACAGTGGATTTCTCAGGTTTTGTCTACCGCCTTCTATTTCAGGGAAACCGCACTAGCCCACGTGGACCGTGGTTTTATTGAGTTAAACGATGACGGACATTAGAACCATGGCAGAGGAAAACTGACGCACAAACTGAAAACCCAATGGACAGATGGTGTGGACAAATCTGTGAACTTACAACCTACTCAACTTTCTAGATATTTAACCATTTTACACTAAAATGACCAAATGTATTTTGGCTCACCCAAAAGTTGAAATCAGCGACACCCAATCTCATTCAAGTGGGTTTTTTTTCAAAGTTAGTTGTCTAAAACGAGAAATTATACACATTCTGATGTTCTAACAGAAGGTATAATACGATTTAAGTGGAAATGTTAAGATAAATTAAAGAAAATGAAATGACATTGAAATAAATTTGAATCTTCCGAGATTGAATTACAATGAACCTTTCCATAATTCAGAGTTCCTTGTCTAATTTGATGAATTGGACACCATCAACAATGCATAAATTATCTAGTTGAAGTCATATTAAAGCACACAGTTACACAGTGTTGCCAGATGTGGCACTTTTGAGTTTTATTTTAAGTTTCCTTTACTTCTACCTATCTTGACATGTCATTTTCTGTTTATTACATACTAATTACATAGAGATTAGGTAGCAGTTCCTAGGAACTTATCATTGACTATTACAAATTTAACAAAGGAAATCAAAGGACAGAAAGAATTTTATGTTATAGCATTCATCTAATTTGACCAGACTTATGAAAAACCGGAATCTCAGGAACGACACTGAAACCATGTGAGACATATTTGGAGATTTTATCCAGAAGATTATCACCACCTGACACCTGCCTGAGTTACCTGTTTGGATTACCTGTACCGAATAACTGTTTTGGATTACCTTGTCAAATATCTGTCGTTTGATTTCACATTCCGGAACCATTTTAAATCCGGACATGACGTTAAGGTTTTTTATTAAACTGCCAGACTTTGATTGTTTCACCAGATTTATCATACGGATAAATTTTCTTAGAATAAAATTTAATGCATTTATCTCAAATGAATTTTGCTGTCAAATCAAATCTTTAAAAAGACGTACCTTATGTCAATAATGTTTCAAACATATGTGAAGAATAGAATTAACATTGAAATCATATTAGGGAATTGAAAGTGGATTTCAAAAGGCAACTTGAGAAAAGAATAATTCCTAGTTTTTCGTTTTCTAACAGTTTTATCATTTTTTTCCAAAATGAATTCTGTAGATTCTACAGAATCTGTAGAAATATTTTGTAAAAAAAGATTACTGTATTCAAACCAGGTACTGTTGTGTGAGAGACCATTATTAACAAAGTTCAAGAAAGTTTGACATTGTCGGTAGATTTCAACTGAAGTCTTACAATGGTCTATGAAAATATGTTTTTTGAAATAGTAAAATTTCAGTTCGAATTTTCTGATCAAAAATGTTCTCAGAAAGAGTAACTACAAAACTGCAAATCAGTATTTTTAAACCTCCTGCAGGGTGATTAAGGGCTTACAGGGGAAAGGATCTTTTATGGTTTGTGCTTTGACTAAGTTTCATGCAACAAGGTCTTAAAATAGCTACTTGAGAATGAACACAATCTATCATTTTGCAGCTAATATTTTTCTGATGATAAGGAGGTTGATTTTATTATCCTGAGGGATGCTGCTAATTTCAGCCATTATGCCCAGTTCTCGTGTTCACCATCAATAAAACAGTTTGGACAGATTTCAAGTCCGGATAGTGCGAGGATGTCACTCACTGAATCCGGGTTCACAATTACACAATCAGTTACCAAGGTAACTTGTAAAGGAGGTCAACATATTATTTCTTCATGAACGAAAAATTGTCCTGTTTAAAATTTTTAACGGACAACCCTGTATAGAGACATTTAAAGGATGACGTCAGAACATTGCACTGTTTTGCTGGCTCGCTAAAGTCAGCTTAGTGATTGACTTCGGGTGTGAGGAGCCTGCAAGATTTGGGGACGGTGTTTTCTACTGCGGGATATTTTGCAGCCCAGCTATGTTTCTTGTTTTACATCAAAATAAAGTCTAAGTTTACATTTTGAGCCTGCATTTATCAAGGGGTTTTAAAAATTTTCAGCAAAAAGTTACCTCTCATTGAAATTGAATCCACAACACTGACCATCACTTGATCAACGGTCTAATGCTTTTAGAGGATGTCTGATGTAAATTCGGGTTTAAAATGTAAAAGATGATCTTATCGTGAAAAGCTCGAATGGACCTCTGGTGCGACACCTGCTTTGACGCACATGCTTGGAAAACGTATCCACAAGCATTGGCTGAGCCTTCAATTTTTGTCGTGCCTGACAATCAGTACTACATTGTCCGTTCGTTCACTATTGATGACCTTCTATTGTCTCCCATATTTGCTCTGATTTGGAAACTTTTACTTAAGTAATAAATCAAGACCAGTCACTCGCCTGCAGTAATTAGATTGGGGAATATTTGCCTAATCTCACTGTTGAATTGTCATGTTAGGTTCACGTATTGAACCAGAGATCAATGATAGAAACTACTCCAATATTCATAACAAGTTCAGCTCCAGGTCACAGCTCCATGATCAACAAACGTTCAGCAATCGATCCCCCATTCATCTACTTGGGGTTCCTTCAAACCAAATGCGTACATGAAACTAATTCGTTTCATTTATATGACACTGTATTGTGGCGCCTGCCCTGTATCATGCTAAACAGTTGTTGTCTTCACTTTTATCTGAATCTGCGTACTCAAAGAGTTAGCCCGTTGTTTTCGAGTATAAATTAAATAAGTGAATCGTCTTATCACTACAACAGGTGTGGAAGTTTGTGGAAGTACAGTTTAAAATTTTTATAGATTTCAGACTCATATCAGCTCAATTCCCCCGGCCGACTGTGAGGGTGGCGGAAGAATTGGCCTTTTTGTTTGATGGTAAAGTTAACTTTAATTGCCCAAAAGAATTATTGAAAAACAATGATACTATTCCACTTGTTAAAGGTCACTACGAATTTAATTCTACGTCTCATCTCTCAGCTTTGTTTCTATGGTAACACCACCATTAGTTAACCTAATACAAATTGCTTCGTCAATACATCATTAACGTAGAGTACGAGACGTTTATTTACAAAGAAATATATTGTGTGAACAATCCCTAAGGCTTTCGTAGCACAAAGGCGATATTAATGCAAGAAAAGCATTTTGCTGATGTTTTCATGCGAATGCTTGAGATAGCGAAAACCCCAACCGCTAGCTACATCGATTTCAATGACTGTAAACAGTCCCTACTACTGCACATGTATATAAGCACAGATAGATACCTATGTATAATTTACATCCCTCAACCAGCTAAGGACACATAACCATGTAAGGTAGAATGTACAGTGATCAATAAACGATAATAGGCATAAATTATACAACACACGTCTCTCTGTTTTGATTTACAGGAGGAATCGTCTCATGAATTTTTCATGGTAACAATGGTCATGATTTATAATGTTTTGGTTCAGAGCTTATTTTATTTTGTTTGTTTTTACTACGTGTCTATGTGTACAGATGGTTAAATAAAATGCAACATTCCATGTAACATTTCCTTTTGAATTGTTTAGTGAAAATTCAAATGTGATCCAGCCAATGCGTTTAATTTTAATTTTATAGACCTATCTAATTTGTCCATGAACTAAGATACAGTTGTGTGAGAGATGGTATAAATTCCATTGGCTGATACCCGTGAAAAATAAGTAAATTTCATGAATACTGACATGCTTTTATTCCTGATTTTAAAAACCGTGCAGAGTCACTATTACTGGATAAGAAACCAAAATGGTCTACAGAACAATTTAACGCTGACACGCTCAGCTAATTTTTTTGTGGCAAACTACTTTGAAGCTGTATTGGTTATTGTTGTAATTGAAAGGATATTGCAGGCCTCGATGTTGACGCATTGACACAAGATTTATCACATGTTTACAAAAATAATAATGTTCATGACGCAGTATACTTCTTTTTTATTTGTGTTACATATTTCTCCTACGTGATGACATTAAACATTGATTAATCGAACGTATCAAAATAATTGCACATGGGAAGAATTCCCCCTCGCTGATAAGATATTGCTACCACGTCAATGACCAAGATGTTCACTAAATTTAGGCACAGTGTATTTCTTTCTTAAACCGTGCCATCTAGCTAATCAGTTCTGTTGTGCCTACTCGTCTGAGGCATTGGTAAAATTCTTGTTTTCCCTATTTTGTATTGGATTTATGTAATTAGTTGAATTAACATGAATTCAACCAGAACACACTAAAGCATGACTGAAAGCTATCACAAAACGTTTTGGTGCCTCCCACTTGAAGTTTCCTCTGTAATATAATGAACGGTTATGACCGATGACCGATAATCAGTAGGTTGTAAATTCAAATCTGACAGAAATCATTTTGATTACAATCTATTTTTGTTATCCAATGAGATGAATTTTTTTGATTCAAAAGGGGAAGAACCCAAATATCTACAAGTATCCCGGATATTATTGCCTGAACCAAATTAAGCCGATACCTTAGTTCATAAACACCTCATAAATAATCCAGACAATAAACTTACCTGGAAGGCTGGAAACATACATAATCTAGTTCAACAAGGTGAATACTACTGTTACAAAAGGGTTTCTGTTGATCTGTTTGGAGACTTCCTTTTTGACACCAAACCTGGGAAATTCGGCCCATCCGATTGATTGCTAAGTAGATCTATCTCCTTTGAGTTGTTTGGGTGAATGACGTCAATGCCCAAATTCTCTGATTTATTAACTGAATATATCGTTGCTATAGCATTGTAGACGTTACTTCAGACGTCAAAAACTAAGGCGCAGATGTCCAAACAAAAGGGCGTAACGTCTAATTCCAACTTTATTTTTACTGAATTTTTCCATCGTTATCAGTCTTGTACCAAAATGCCAAAAATGTCAGATTTCTGTTATTTAAGAACAACTCAAATAGATCATTGAACCAAAAATTGGGGTCAATTTAAGGATCTCTGTTACTTGTGCCTTCTTGATGCTGGGTTAACATGCTGGCCTTTTAATTAATTGGTCCGCTATCTAACACTACGTATACGTATTTCACTCTCATTCAAAGCAAACATGTTGTAACGGCATTGATGGATCTAGTTACCCAGTGGTGGATCAAGGATTTTCCAGATGGAGGGGTGGGGGAGGTTCCAACCACAAAGATGGAAGAGCGTTCTATTTTTGTCCAATATCCCCCCTCCCCCCAAAAAAATATCAACAGGAGGAGCGTGCGTCGATCGCGTACCCCCGGATCTGTCAGTGGCACCCTTGGCTCACGTCCGCACTATGGACCAAATTTTTAATCCTTTTTTTTGAAGATTTGTCATGATCTCATGTTGGTTTACCATTCTAACCCGCCGGGGACTGTTTGGTGGCTCCAAGACAAAACTTTTTACTTTAAAATGGTCTGGACCAACCAAACACCTCTTCCAGGGCTCTGATTGGGTAGCCAAAAGACAAACCAGCCTGTCTGGGCTTAGTGAGGCAACCCAACCCACCCGAGTGGTCACAGAGCAAGCCAAAAAGGCTCACAGAAAGGCCCGAAAGGCAACACCAGTCGCATCATCAAGTTCCTTGGAAACAAGTGTCATGGCAGCTGGGGAGAGAAGGGCTTCGCTCTGGTGTTGCCAAAAGGCAAATTCCCTTGTTGGCGGGTTAGAATAGGAACAATCTCCTTGTAATTTGGGCTGGGTTCGTCCAGGTCCTCTGTCTAGATCAGGTCACTCAGGCAACCCTCAGACTGGGTTGCCTAAGATCTAGACCTTGGTCTGGACCAACCCAGCCCCGTTACTCGGTATTTGTTCCTTAAACTCATCCTTCTCCCATTGTAAATTTGGTGAGGACTTCTGAATTTGCTCCTGAACGGAATAAAATGTGGACAATTACAGTCACCAGTCATTTTTTTAATGAGCTGCTGTCAACAACCAACCTCATTAAATGTCGTAAAACACGAGGTCGTAAATCGAATAAATCCGCCATTAGATTGACTCATGAAGATCCTGTTTGTAGCTTTATGTAATCTTCATGTAATCTTTATGGACACAGTCCAATTTAGTTTTGAATTACAGAAAATTAAATCTGCGCGTCGTTAATGCCGGAAATTGGTTCTTAATCTAAATATCTCCGTCACAATAACGCTTATTTTATCGTTTTATAGTTTAGTTATTGTTGTCAAGTCGAGAACGTTCAATTTGTATTTCACTACAAGATATTATGAGATTGGTAGGAAAATTACACAATATTTTATTACAATAATTTATTATTTACAAGTTTTATATCATACAATTAGAATCACTTTCACGTGACCACTGGCATCCCTTTTTTATTTTTATAGTGGTATGTTGATACACAACTGATCCCCTTACCCATTTACTTTTTCAAGTTTTTCAAAACTCTCTCACCGCATGTGTACTCCTTATTCTACTGCATTGATTTCAGAAGGTAAGTACAGCTGCAAAAGCCTCGTCACTCACTATAGTTTGTGTTTAGATTATTTTGTATTTCTTATTTCAATGCCGGAAGTTTCATGCTGAAAAAGAAATAGCGTTCATTTTGTGCGTCTAAAGAATTGCTAAGTATCATTCCGATACAGGAAATAATATTCATTTTATACATCTAATGATTGCATTGGCGGATCCAAGATTTGCTAGAGTGTGGGGGGGGGGAGGCACCAACCAACGTGTCTCTGGATCCGCCAATGCGTTTGGTCTTCCATTAAAGTTCTGGGATCAATTACAGACATTGTTTCTGGAAGCTAGTAACGTGTGACTGAAATCTAAGAACATGTGTCTGAAATCTAGTAACGTGTGACTGAAATCTAGTAACGTTCAACTGAAATCTAGAAACAGTTGTCTGGAAGCTAGTAAACATGTGTCTGAAATCTAGTAACATGTGTCTGGAAACGAGTTCATATATGTCTGAAAACTAGTAACATATGTCTCAAATTTAATAACGTGTGACTGAAGTCTAGTAATATGTGTCTGAAATCTAGAAACACGCGTCTCAAATCCAGTACCATGTGTCTGAAATCTGGTAACGCGTAGCACTTTACAGAAAAAATTCATTATGATTTATTGCATTTGTATTTGGAGATATAAAATATTTAATTATGTCTGGATAAAATGTTCAATAAAAAATCACGGCTAAAATTTTGTTGAATTTTCCTTTGTAGCAAACTGTGGTCGACAGTTTACACACCACAAAAGTAATATTTTTAAAAAACCATTTTGTTAACTCACTCCAAACAATCGTGTAACATAGCAATAAGAAGTGTATCTTGTCATTTTTGGCAGTTCGTCTTACATGTATAAGAATACAAAGCAAATATTAACAGTAAAATGCTGTTTTGTAGATTCAAGTGACTGAAAAATATGAATAACTGAGCCATTACCTGTGGGTAATGAGTTTCCTAAAATTGTATATTGGTAAACAAATTGTTTATTTTTCTGAAAGAATATTAAAAGAATTGTTTTGTTATCTAATTATAAATCATCAAAATTGTTATATTGTCCAAATTTGGAGATTTAAGTACATTACTTTGTGTACTCCTTTTACATTCCTTTCTTGTGTAGAGATTTTGATACAAGTTGAAGTTGATTTATTATTAATTATGTGGGATGTCAAATGGTCTAAGCCAATTTGATGTCCATTTGATATAAACTTTAACATAATGCTGACAAAAGTTTTATTTTTATATGTCTGATATGGATATCAGTGATTGGTGTAAAATGTAGATCTAATTATTTCAAATGTACAGCCAAAGCTCCAGATGAAATCACTGAACAGTCAAGTCTGAAGAAAATATTGATTTTGTTTTCTTCCATTTACAATGATTGTTGAAGTCAAATTTATTAAAGAATACTTGTTTAAGAATTAACAACAGGCACATGTTACAACACAAATGATTGAACAATCATGTAAAACCTTAGTATTTATCCTTACATGTGTGCTTATTTCAATGGGCATATTTATTTTAAAGGTGTCAAATTCTATTCTGCATCCTATTTAACTGAATATGCATCCTACTGTGTAGCCCAGTAAACGCCTCAGTGTGTACACATGACCACATTTTGAGCACGTTTCCAACTCACAAATATTACATAATTCACCAAATCAATAAGTTGGTCTGGCAAAAATTCTTAGATTGAATAAGACACTCATTGTCTCATCTTGATGACAGACATGTTGACATTTGATAGTAACATATGGAGGAGACTAGAGCTTGAAATTAATTTATTAATTAATTCTAAAATCATTAAATCTCAAATTTGGGGATATCAATGAATAATATTGTGTCTCTGAAAGAGTCAAAATGTTTTAATAATTATGAATTAATAGAAAATACTTATTTTCCTTTTAAATATACCTTTATAAGTGTTTATAATAGATGTTTAATATTACATAACACATAACAACACCTAATACATAACATTACACAAATATAACCTAGCCTTCAGAAAATTTGCAAAAGAATTAGAGTTTATTGTAATAAAATGCAAAAAACAACAAATCCGATTCAATTTTACAACATATATTTTATGTGACCATCTGCAAATAGCATTTTCATTGTCTTTTTTAACTTCTGGAAGACGGTGCTTCAAGTATCTAGATGCAAAGATCTGAACTGAATACAACCACAGTCATTGTGAGCTGCAGCTATGCCATACATACCTACATTTTTGCAATACCTATCACAATCATCCGACCTGGACACTCTTTTTTAAATGACAGCTGCTATTACAGTTGAATGAAGTAATATTGCTCTAGTGTTAGCTCATCAAATGTAAATGTAATAATGTGATTGGCTAAGAATTGTATTGTTACATATATAAAAGTGACTAACCATTGCAACAAAGACACAACTGAAGCACTAAAGTTGAAAACCTTTTTCTTTAGCTTAAAGTGATTGAGAAGATGAGTGTCAGTATTTACATACTGTTTTATATCATGCTCTTTGTGAAAAGAGGTTAGACATATTTTGTTTGTCTTTAAACGCATTTACAATACTAAATAGATGCAACGTCACCAATGAAAGACATTCTGTGTTTTGAAGGTGATGGTAGACATGTTGTGGAAGAAGTAGAAGAGAAGCCAGGGCTCAAGAGAACTTCTGTAATTAAAGATAAATTATTTCATTTTATTGTTTATGGTTTGCTAATAAGAGAGAAAACGGTTATCAGGTGGCAGAGAGTTAATTTTCAATCAAAATAAAGGAAGTTATGTCAAAGAGAGGGAAAGAAACGAATAATGATATCATGCCAGATTAAATCATCTTTGTTAGTTGGTCAGTGTCTGGTATTGTTAGGACAATATTATGGGTCAGAAATGGCAGCTTTACAGTAAGTACTACTCAACTGGAAATCACAGGTAGCACATAAATATCAAGGACAGAAGAATTTTACTTTTACTGTCCCTAGTGTCAGACCATTTTTGTAATTTTAATAATGAGTGATGGTAGACCTAAATTAGGTTTTCATGGCAAGTCTCGATGTTTTTGTGATTTCTGGTCATGGCTGCTATATTAAATGCTTGATACTATATTGGGTTTGAAGATTGATTTTTGAGGTGTTTAGTTTTCACTATACTATTTTAAACATTAGAGCCATGACAGCCAGTTTTGTGATTAAAAATTCGAAAAACTAATTTTTAGCCAATGGAAGTTGACATGTAATTGGTTGAATTAAATGGATTTCTCATTCAAAATAGAAACATTGAGCCTTTAATTAGGCAATATCCCTATTCACTGACAGTGACAACCTATTTGCACTGGGTCCCGCCTGGAATGATTAAAGAGATCCAAAGATCTGGTTGTTGTAAGCGGGACCCAGTGTATTAATCACGTATCCATTTTCATTTGCATTTCAGACAAATGACGTCTGTCCGAGTGGTTCCTGTGTATCTGATTTCGGAGGACGCTTTCAATTATGCCGGGCCAATGCCACTCGCTGTCCTGGTTTTGAATGTGAATGGGAGGCCCTTGAGAACTGTCTACTGTCATGTGTAGCTTTCTGCCCTCAGACCCTTTTGTATCACTGCTGCCTCTGCGATGATTCCTCAACAACAGCAACAACAACAACAACGCCGACGCCGCCCACAGTATCAACCCCAGGGCCAACATTAACAACAAAAGACAATACCACGTGTGCGAGTGGTGAATGTCTGTGTAATATTCTTGGACATGATTATTGCTGCTCTGATTACTGTCCTATAAGTGAGTTACCGCGAGAGGTCGGAATTATTTGCCCATCGCAGTGTTTTGTTTATTGCCCAAGTTCTGGCAATGATCTTCGGCAAACCTGTTGTGAGTGTCCTCCGCCGGCAACGCAAACACCGCCACCGCCACCTTCTACGCCCCCTCAGGATCCGTGCGCTCCTGATGAGTGTTTCTGTGATGTACCAGGAGAGAATGAGACCTGCTGTCACTCTGATTCTATCTGTCCAATTTCTGCGGACCCGTCCAACCTTTTTAATCCCATGAGGGATAACTGCCCTGATCTATGTCTCGGTCGGTGCCCAGGCCTTCACGGTTTTCCTGATATGTACTTTTGCTGTACCTGTCCTGAACCGCGATCAAACACCAACATGCAGGAAACAACAAACAACTCATCAAACACCAACATGCAAGAAACAACAAACAACTCATCAAACACCAACATGCAGGAAACAACAAACAACTCATCAAACACCAACATGCAGGAAACAACAAACAACTCATCAAACACCAACATGCAGGAAACAACAAACAACTCATCAAACACCAACATGCAGGAAACAACAAACAACTCATCAAACACCAACATGCAGGAAACAACAAACAACTCATCAAACACCAACATGCAGGAAACAACAAACAACTCATCAAACACCAACATGCAGGAAACAACAAACAACTCATCAAACACCAACATGCAGGAAACAACAAACAACTCATCAAACACCAACATGCAGGAAACAACAAACAACTCATCAAACACCAACATGCAGGAAACAACAAACAACTCATCAAACACCAACATGCAGGAAAC
>JBCAUG010677771.1:0-13686 GCA_038406175.1 Haplosyllis leylae | reverse complement strand
CTCGCGTCCAAAAAATTCCCAAAAAAACCGTGCAGCAACCCCAATTCCATCAATAAGGTACCTCTACGAGTTACCAAAAATGTGAAACATTTCACCTTAAGGTCAGAGAGTGGTACAGGCGAGAAGCAAATTTTACACTATGGGCGTGCTGTCTTCGCAAACATGCAGACCAGACCAGGAAACTAAATGACATAGTCTTTATAGATTTATTTCTTGGTGCACGCTACTCACTTTCTCGATTCGTTGTTTCACTTTTCTGTCAATTTAAACGTTTTCCTTGTTTAATTCAAATCTTACTCCCCGACAAAAATGAACCCTATTGAGTGCGTTTTGTCTGATCCTAAGTAGAATTTGACTAGATCCTTAATTTGCTGGTAATATTTCTGTATTATTATAGTGGTGAATCCCACCTCATCCCTGCTACAGAACAGTTCTGATAGATGTCGCTCAGGTCACTGGCAATCATGACGGACTCAATCTGAAAGAAAATTTATCTTCGGTTGGGTTTATGTTATTTTTGAATTTGTTTCCTTAGTATGAACCTTGCTCATTAACAGCTAAAATAAATTCCGCATCACGTATACCTCTTGACACGCATCTCTCTCTATCTGTTGGTATCTTGGGCTCGTCGGATCCTCCAGATCCTCACCAAACGCTCCGTCTATTGTCATCGTCCCGGGAATCTGGACTCCGGCTGATTCCACCGTTCCAGATGAATCTGCAAGAAATCAATAATTTTTGTCTTTCTTTGCACAAAATCAAATCACTGCTGCATTCGGGGTCACCATTTTGATAGGGGTTCAGTGTCGTCAGAAATGTTTGCTTGGCTGCACTTGATTAATCAAGTCACGATTGACTCCACTGGGGGACCGGTGATTCCCGGACACATGCAGCAAAATACAAGGGACCAAAATTGGTACGCTGTTCAACTACACACTCAACATCGTGAGCCCCACAGGACCTGACGAGCACATAGCCAATCAGCGTCATCAGCCAATGGAGATTTGATCATGCTTTGTACTTAAGACCCTGCACAAGGTCAAGTCAGAGAGAACTGTAGAATTAGAGCTAGTGACATAGTTAGTTACACAGTACTGGTAGCAGAGCAACCACATACATGTAGATTGTACAATACCAGAATAAATTGGTTAAACTGAACATAGCTTTGACTTATATGTGGAAACAAGGACATAAGACCCTATCAAGAGATCTCATCAGTACTGGGGGTTTCACATTTCACATCGTGTTTCACAGTCTTGGACGTGTCTGAAACCCTTACCGTCCTTGTGATACATTCAACAAAAGGACCTCGCAAAAATGGAGAATTCAACATTTTTTGTACTTCCCATCGGCTGTATTTCCACATCCGTCTATTTTGCCAACTACGACGATAAAATAAACACCTCCTCCCCCAAATCACCCGTCTATAGTACAAGGAAACCTGTTTTGTTAGGCAACTTTTACGAAAACAGAACTGTAAAAGATATGTAAAATGAAAAGAAATTGAAAATGAAACAAAATGTAGCCAAAAAACATCACCACATACAACATGCTCCCATTCTGATTCTTCATGGAAAATGTGGCAGCAAAATACATCTAAAATTAGCGCGTATACCTTTATTAACCACAGTAAATAACACATGCAGCAGAATGGTGATTCCCAAGGCGAAGATGAGCAGAGCTACTAGTCGTACGTGCTCCCTCTTTATCCGAATCCGAGCATCAGTCATATACTGCTTCAAACTCTCGTCATTTACCTGTCGTTTCTGAAAGTAAACAATGCTGTCACAATGTTGCAACAGTGGAGTTTTCTCTAAATGTTTTCACTGAAATCAGTGACAAAAATAATATTATTTTAAAAAAATGACTGCTGTGCTGTCTCACTATCTCCTTTGTGAGAGACAGAGACTCTACTACTCTGCCACAGAGACACGGCTGACAGAGAAGACATTTAAATTGATCCTAGATGATGCTTCAGTGATTTTTCAGATTCCCTTAATTCCCTGAATTCCATTTAGAGAAAACCCCAGTGTTACAATCATTATCACTTTGAAACAACATGAGGAACAGCAAATAGTAAATAGTGCAGTAGGTGTCCACTTTCTGAACCCTGAAGATATTCAACACTGGGCACCTCCTTCAGGTGTTAAATTTGTACATTCCTGAAAAATCGTGTTAAGTTTCAACTGCCATTTAGTATTTAACAGCTTCTGCCAGTGTTAATCACTTGTTAAAATTTTTAATATTTTAAAATATTTTAATCCAATGAAATTTCTTAAAAACGGCAACGACAATGCCACCTTGATATTGATCATCGATATTTCCAAACCACTTCAAAATGATTAAAATGTCTGCAGAGAGGATGGAGAGGTAAGGGCAATCAGAACTCATTCTTTAAATTTGTTACTGTTCTTAGTAGGACACCATATTTTTAATTGGCTTAGGTTTCGTTTCTGTGTAGAATTCGTTTCCCTGTGAACAAAGAAGCTCTTTTACCTTATATCTTATTGATCTTCCTGTTGATTTCGGATCACCGTATACATATTCGAGCCAACTGTTTGGTGACCTGTAATGTAGGCAATCTTTGATGTAACATTTAACAACATACTTATTATGTGTACTGTGGTGTTCATCAAGTCAAAACGTATTCAAATCGTTACAAATTTTGGTCTTTTCCACCTCAAACGTATTGCATTGAATTTTCATTTACAATTAGTTCCGCTTTCCAACCAGTAATTTATCTCACAAGAAAGCCTTTCAGTCGAAGGCCAACTGCCCGTTTAACAATGCTGAGCGAGTAGCAAAAAGGCAACCCTGGCACTTGACAATTCTGAGCGAGTAGCAAAGAGGCCACAGAGGTGAACAGACAGACAAACTGAAAATATTACCTTCCCGTCGTACTTTATACGGGGGCGGTTGCTGCGTCGTACGTGTATTTGTTGACCTGGTCCCAAAATTTCTTACCTTGTCCTATCAATGGATGCCATTTTTAGTTCTTCACACAGGGAGCTTCACTCTGTAAAATTACAACTGCAACTTCAAGCGAAACATTTCTTGCTACATAAACAAAAGTTACATTTCAGATAAAAAAATTACGGGCACTTTGAGCAGTGAGCTTCTTTCATAAACAAAATGTGAAAGCCAATTCTACTACCGTTCAGTGAGCTTCTGTCATAAACAAAATGTAAATGCCAGTTCTACTACCAAAGATTACTGATGGTGAAATCCAATACTTATCTAAAGGAGACACCCGAGGGCTGGGGTTCGAGATGCCCTCCCAGTAAAATAGTTAACGTTTTATGCAGCAACCCAACTTCACGTTCATTTCTAGTAATGAACCATAAACCAAGTTGCGGATACAAACTGATTTTTAAAAACAAACTTCCCGTACACGTAATGATAGAAATGATGCACATGTGCAAGGTAAAGCAATTTATTTTCCTTATTGATGGTCAATTCAAATCTGGCAGTTTTTTTTAAATGTAAGACCTTTGTGAAGGGAAGCATGGTGCTGGAGCGAAAACTTTAGTGTCAAATCTTAATGTTTTTCTCGGGTAAAACGTGTGAAGAGTAAAAGATGAGCATCATCTGTAGGCTAGTTGCTGATGCTGGAAATGGTGTTCATTTTACACTCGTCATGTCCACCCCCACTGCCAAAACAAATGTAAAACTAGACTACTGTTGTTGGACTACACCCAGATGGGTGTTGTTCAGTTTAGAGTACAAAAATAAACTGAATGTTATTTCAGTTCATTCTATCACACTGATAAACACGTTCTTAAAAATACTTCTTGTCCTGTTTACCTTCTATCTTGAATGGAATCGGGAAACGTTTGACTCCTTCGTGACCTGTCACATTCACTGAATATGCCGTAAAGTTTAACTGAGGACCTAAGAAATAGAGCCGTGCATGTCCAACAAACATACAGATAGATTTGTTTTAAAATATTTCAACATAAATATCAAGTAGTTTTTGTCTTATATTACACACGTGTATTTTTCTGGAAAAATTAACCACTCGTTTGGAAATGCGCAAGAAGTATATCAGGTCAAACAATTTTGCTCAGTTGAGTTTTACACGACAAGGAAATCTGACAGATCTGACAGAAATAAATTGCAATTATAAGAATTATGGCAATTTAAATTTTAAAGTAAGTGTTATTTAATATATCCAGTACTTGCTGGATTTGTATGTATTTCATCAAAGAATTGAAAGTTAGAGAAGCAAGGAGTAGAAATCCACTTCTAGATCTGTAAGATGTGGCAGAAATGCGTTCCGTGAAAAACTAGTGTTATTGGACATTTCCTGGATTTGCGATATTTTTGTCACGCACAAATAATTTCGCCTAAAGTCTTTACGCTAAAAAATCCTGACTGGTGACACAACACCATTATGTCAGTGAAGTTTTTTCGTCTATTTTTTTTGTTTTTACTTACCTTCCATTCCTGTTACTGATTTGATAATTAATTTACAATCCAAATAATGATCTTCATATTTAAATTTTGCTCTCACCGCATTATAACGGAAATTCTGTGTAAGAAATATATCATTGAGTTAATAAATAGTCATCTCAGCATAGTCGTTGGTACGAATTTTGTAGCTTAAATGACCTGCGCTTCAAAATATATCCGTAACTTTCGTCCCATTGATGTAGGCTGATATTCACTGAAGCGCATTCAGTTACCGATTGACCCGTCTCTTTGCAGGCGAAAGTCAAAGTATTATTATTACTGAAGTATACCATCTACGTCGGTTATTTTTTTAAGAAAGTAATTCATGACAATAACATAGACAGATGTCCGAACATGCTCTGCTCAATTTTGAATTTTTATTTAAATTTTTCGCCATAGTAGTTCGTATTAGCTGGAGATACACAGGATATTGTAAAAAAAAAATACAAAAAAAACCCTTAAATGTACAAATTTCAGTTGTGTGTGTACGTGCGTGCGTCTGTGTGTGTGTGTGTGTGTGTGGAATCAACATTACAGTCTTTGAAACCGGTAAGATACACCGTGCGTACGGCGTACCTGTTTCAATACGGTCCTATTCTATTGGTAGTCATTTTTACATTTGATTAATTAGACAAATTCCGGTTACCTTAACTTTAAATTGTAAAATATCTCCATCCGTAAATGTTTTGTTAGACGTCACCTCTTTCTTGTTTAGTCCAGGTATTTCGCAATTAAATATGAAGTTGACTTTTGTAAGTATTTGAAAACATTTTACAAGTCAGTTTTAATAAGTTCTCACCAAGGGTATACATTTCAATAATTTATCGTGCACCTAGCCAGAATTTAATGCCTGACTGGGCTCTGCCAGTTAGACATAGCTCTACCGTGTCTGAAAAGGGCAACTGGAGGTTACAAGAGACTTTGCCTTTGTGATGGTTATACTTCAGCAACATTTAATTTTTTGGATTTTAATAGATCTAAATACATGAACACACATAATGCTCTCAAGGATTTGAGTCGGCGCCGTGGGTCAATACAAAACGCAGTTAAAAAGCTACAAGGAAAAACCTTTAAAGTCAGTGCAACTTGTTAAATACACTTTACTATACAACCATGGACGTCATTATTAGATGAGCAGCTAAAACAATAAAGTTTACTCGTTGTTAACTGGCTCTATTCAAGTTTTTACAAAGGAATTTATTTTATTGCGTGTAAATTTCAATCTTTTTAAATCACTCCTGAAAGTTATCGCAAAATTGCAAGCATTCAAACAGTTCGTCTTCAAAATGTGAGTGCCTTAACAGTATTGTAAATTATATCTGGGTTTCGCCCTGTAAGCTTTGTTCCTTGTTGCTTAAAATATTTAATGAACAGAAACAGGGGTCCTACTCAATGAACAAAGTGAAATAAAGCAACTCAAATGAGTAAAAAGGTAAAATTTGTTGGACGTTTATGACAACACATTAAACATTTCACAAACAATTGTACTTATGTAGTGTTCAATTTTGTAGTTTTTTTTTCTCTCATACGTCGGTTTCCACCTCTTCTTTAACCAAAATGCGTTTATCATTCGTGTCGAATAAATTAATTATTTTTACTTCTGCCGTTTCCGCTTCCGGTACAGCATATGTATCAATTTCATTAGTGTCGCTATCTGCAGTTTCTTCGTCGGTGTCTTCGTCGTAGGAATCAAAAGCAAACTCTTCGTCTCCTATTTTCGGGAATTTCTTCGGTCTCAGTTCTGACAATGGTATCCGTGGCATGTTGTACCTGTTTGAAAATAGAAAAAACAACATTTTCCCAAATATAGAAAATAGACAAGATTAGATTACAAAACATCAACTGCTTTAACTTTAGAAATGGCTTTGGACAGAACAACAGTTTACATCATTTACGTTAACTTTGAGTTGATGGAAACTATTACTCAATAGATCTAGAATGACTGACTGTAAATTCATCAATTTACGGGGGAATAAGTCACCTTATTATGACCAGCAAATAAAGGAAAATTGTTCAATCATCCAATACTAGCAAAGTTTGCTTGTGTATGACACCACAAAAAGGAAAATCTATGTTGGGGAAATTTCTGAAATAAAAGATTACAATGGAATTACCTGATCCTTGCTGCCATTTTGTCCAGGTTGTTGGATGGTTGAATGCAGAGTCTAAGTTTCCAGTATGTTTTGATCTCTGAGGGCAGCTCCTCCAGTGTCAGCTTCTCCTTGAAGATGATGATTACGTGGCGTTTTTTGTCTTTGAGATTGTCCGCATCGGCTGCTTTGAAACCCCACATTTTCTTCTTCGATCTCAAGAAGTTTCTGAAAATAGTTGAACATCGCAGTTGAAAAACGAACGTTAAAATCACATGTTGAGGAAACAAAACCTGATTAAGCCATATTCAGCTCAGTGTCAGTAAGTCTGTTCAATTCAGAGTTTGCGATATGTTTTGGAACAAATTGATTAAACCATGTAATCTGTGAGAGGTCTTTAAGAAGCCTCTTTGACTTAGCTAAGATGTCAATAAAATTTGTCAAAATAATAAACACATTTCAATTACCTTGAAATGATAAATATAATTTTTCTGCTTTTCTCCATCCCGTCTGCAATAAGATTTCCAGTTTCTGAGCCTGGAGGAAAATCCCTCTGCGGAACTAAAAGTCGGAATCCATCATCTTTCTCCAGGTCAAAAAGTTTACTTCCATCCTTCCATTTGTTTCTTCTGAAAACCTGACTGATCCATCTGGTGTCTTTATTGCTGTCAGAAAAATAAATTAGTTAAATACTTTAGATAGTTATGGAATTTTTTTTGGACAATTAACATATCCCTGCATGAAATATCTTGCTTGAAACAAAAACTAAAACATTATAATCTAATTATAATAGAATCTAGAATTAAAAATACCTGTATGAGAGGTAGGCGTCATGCTGCGCCTTATCCAACTTTTCCTCCTTGTCATCCCTGGGAACTCTCACACAAATGCACCATTTACAGTAATAATACAGGAAGAACTTGATCTCTCTCGATTTCTTAAGTACCAAAAATGCTAAGGATATTATTGTAAGAAAACTTATCCCAGAACCTATTCCTACTCCAATCCTTTGTGAAGTTGTCCACTTATTTGGAAAACAACCCATGTCTACTAGATTCAGCAGGTACACAGGTTTTCCTTTGAATTTTCCATTATGACAAATTATATTTGTGTAATCACCAACGAGTTGTTGAGTTGTGTTGATGTTTAGCCATCCAATCATCCAAGTCATGTCACAATTGCAGTGGAAAGGATTACCACCGAGTTTGAGTTTTTGAATTGTACTCACTAATTGCATTGATTTAGGGATAGTTTTCAATTTATTGTCAGCCAGATTGAGACTTTGCATTGTTTTACTCTTATTCAAAGCTATCATAAATGAATTACATATTTTAGAAATACTATTCTGTTGTAAATCTAAATGGCATGTGGTACCTAGATATTCATATGGATCACAGAGTTTGGATATGACTTTATTTTTAACCACAAGTGTGTCCGTGCCTTTGTACACAAATGAAGGCAACTTGGTTGCAGTGGTAGAAGAACAACTGTAGATGTTGGTCATTGTTTCCTGCTGGAAATTACAATAGCAAGTATACGGAGGAGGACTGTCACAGGCAACTGGAGAGGCTGAAAGTTAACAGTAAATTGCTCTCACATTGGATTTAAAACATTAATAAATCAGATATGTACGGGTCTGTTTTTATCTGTCACAAGATATCCCACATAAAGACAGACTCCAATGATTACTGATTTTAAGGCGCCAAGAAGGCTGCTTGTTTTACTTTGATTACTTCGTAACATTATTTGGACTATATGCGCTTTCGTCAGCGCTATAATTGGGATAAAATGCATGTGTTTTAAATTATGTATTCTTATCAATTAGATTAATCAAAGGAGTCGATGATACAATAATTTTTCAAAAATAAGATAATATTACTCTGATTTTGGAGCAAAAACGTCTAACGTCCTAGTAATGGGTTGACTTGTAAACTTTAAAAACTTACTTGAGGCAAGCGCTGTTTCCCCTTTGGTAACAAATGCTTTGTTGCTCACTTTTATTAATCCTTGTGCTTTAGCATCCTCGAAAAACTGTGTATAATTTGACCAAGTGAAGTATTGTCTGCGTCTAAATTTGGCATTGTACGTGAAAAAGTTAGTTTTGCCAAATTTATTTTCCTCTTCGACGCTGAACCCAATTGCAACTCCAGCTTTTTCATCGGAATAGAACTCAGAATTAGCTATTCTGACACTCAAAACGCCAAAGGTGTTCAATGTGGGGTTTTGGCCTTTGAATAATATTCTGGAATTTTGAATGCCAACATCCGCCAAGTGAGAAATCGTATTGGTCCACCTACCGGTACATCTAATATGGCTTTCTTTGATGGCTAAATAGTTTACGACGTCACCAACGTCAGAAGTCATTGTCAGGGCTATGCTACTTACAGCTGGTTTGCATACAATAAAACAGTTAACGACTGTGACATTAGAATTGTGGCTGAAAATGTGATAATATCCAGGCGTTTCCTGTTCAATGACGGAGTCTTTAAACTCGACTGAAACCTTTCGAAAATTTCCAGTGCCTGCCTTATTTTGCTTGAAAACACTTCTCTCTACATAAATGATTCCAATGTGCTGATTAATAACCACAGACAAAAAATCAAACAATTTGTTACCAAAGAAATTGCAGTCAAGCACAGTTGTGTTTCCTACCGAAGTGAAAAGAATGTTGGCTGCACTATTGTTGAAATAGTTACAGTTTTTGCTGAAGATGGCGCTGCTTCTGCTGGACGTCACAATTGAATTGAGTTTGACCAGTTTGTTTCTACTGATATTAGAAGCCAAGAGATTAAGATGACAGTTGTTTTCCAGACTTATCAAACTACCTATAATCTCAAAAACGTTATCGACAAGTTCACACGTTTCCATGGTGATCACTGTGCTGTTTCTTAACAGAATCAAAGCAGCAGAATTGTTGCTAAGGATACAATTATTAAATTTACCAACAACGTGATTTACAAATGATAAACCGTATAGCATTTGGTCATGTCCTTGAAAAGAACTATCAGTAATTGCTGCTGTGCTGTAATTTTGTACTTCCATAAAACTACCTCCAACAAATTGAGAGTTTGAAATATTTAGTGTACAATAACCATTCACTATAACAGCCACAACTAGATTAATGTTTTGTATTTCTATCAGGAATAGGCTTGCATTTGGGGACTTTTTAGTGTATGATAGAAAACTGGTTCTCTCAATAAAAATGTTACTGTGTTCAATTCCAAATACCAATCCTCCAAACCTGAGAATTGTTTGTTCAAACGAACAATTGTTGATATGGGCACTTGAACTTCTAACATAAAGGGATTTTCCATCAAAGCCAACATTGTTCCTAAACGTACAATTTCTGACATAACAGGACGCTGTGTATTTTCCATCGTCATTTGCTTCAAATAAGTTTTTATTTCTGTAATAACAATATTCCTTGTTTCCTTTTGTCTTAGTCATTCCGCAATAGATGGCGCCACCTAAATTTCCGGTATTGTTGACAAATAAGGAGTTTTCAATGAGGAGTTTTGAACTTGGGTCACAGTTCATGCACGAGCCATCTTTACCTTTATTTTCCACAAAGGTGCAGTTATAAACAGTTCCTAGGCTATTGAAACTTATTGAAACTAGAGATTCATATGAAATATTATATCCAATTCCTATTCCATTGTTCTCAAAAAATGAATGCCTTAGATGAAGATTGCCACCATATAATATTTGAATCAGACCCATTTTGCCAATATTTTCTCTGAATTTAGTTTTGCTTATTTTTACATGACTTTCAACTGACCGTATAACAGCAGGCCCAAAGTTTGTTGAAACATTCCATATGTTCGATTCAATAATATTCAAAGAACATTTTTTAACATTGATAATTGTTTTGCCTAAACCATCACTGCCATCCAGATTAAATTTCGAGATATTTACCTTATAGTTTCCATCGACATTTAGCTGTCCAAAGAAGCTGTTTGAAGTCTCAGTAAATAAAACTTTGTTCAGAGTTTTTCCTTTGGTCAACGACAGGACTGTCTTTGACATATTTACATTTGATAAGAATAAATCCAGTCCACTGATATTCCATGTTGAATTTATCAAACTAACATTAATGAATCCAATTTCAACATTATCATTTTTTGAAATGTCATGTGTCAATGATATTAAGACTGTAATGTTGTTCTTGATCCAAATATGACTCTGCTACAACACAATAAAAATTCAATAGAGTTAAAGCAACTGTATGCTGTTCTTTGTGATAAGTTATTTATAACTAAAGAAATTCAGTTTTTGGAAATTGTGTGTGTGTGTGTATGTGTGTGTGTGTGTGTGTGTTTGTTTGTTTGTTTGTTTGTTTGTTTGGCAAGCAATTGTCTAGTTTTAAAGGTTGAACCACAAAATTCAATTTGAGAGAGTAGAACCTTCAATTGTAAAAGAAAAAAAATTCTAACCTAATGTTTTGCTTAGTTCTGAATTTGATACTTTGCATTGTTTCAGTAGCACTTTAGAGGTTTTTGGTGGCTCGTGAGAGTCACCTTATTGGTTGAGTCTATGGGCCCTTGACATCTTTAGAAGATGTTAAAGGCCTTTTGCAGTTTTATGTTGGAATTTGTTTACACAGAATGCTGCCAAGACGTCATTTTGGACGTCATTTAACAACATCACGATACACCGTTTGAACTTTGTTCATGAAGTCATTTTCCAACTTTATTCTGAATCCTTAGAACATTCTGGTGAACGTTACAAGTGCTGGAAAGGATTTTGTACTTACCACAACACTATCAGTAAACGAAAGATTAACATCAGTAAGAATAGACAATGTTTGCAGTTTCCCAGGAGATGTCTGATGGACTCGATCCAAAAGATGATTCAGAGTTCTGCACCCACCAGAGGCGGATTTACCACATGATGGCGTATCTTTGGCAGTAGATGATACATACCAATCTTGAGCAAAAAGTAGAACCAAAAATAGTAAGTTCTGAATAAAACAGTGCGTAGATTTAAATCTTCATATTCCCGCTCAACAATGTAAGATTTTAGCACAAATTTTCCAAACGTTGCCTAATAGTGTAATAATTTCCATGCTCGGGGAGACTTTTTACTACATAGATGTAGCACATTCGTAAAGAGGATGAAAAATATGGCTATTTCAGCTCCACCAAGTGCTGAGATGTGATTTTACAGATAAAAGGATGTTAAATATTTGTTGGAACTATATTGTAGATTTTAGAATCAGAATGAATAGTGTAAAATAGACTTTTTTGAAATTTTGGAGGACATAAGTCATTACTGGCTTTTTTGACAGTTACGCCTCCTGACGCTCGGCCAGTTAATTGAACCGTCACTTTACATTGTATTCTCTACAATCACAAGAATCCATGAGACAATGGATGCCATTTGCTGGTGATAACGATGGCCAATTACCCAAAAAGTTAGTAATGCCTTTTGAGTACAATTGACACTACCCGTCATGGTAAAATTAATTGAGTAGAAATACTCAAATTTGGAGAAAGATATTGTTGTCATATTCATGGCAATTTCTACTTTTTTCAAACACAGATTTTACTTCAAAAATTAATGTGAAAACTGGTTTTGTATCCTTATTTCCAGTACTACTTTTCTGAAAACATAAACAGATGTTAGATTTAGACATAAATCAGACCAGCAGTCATTACAGATGAATACAATTATATAATCTTTATATATGTTTATTTATATTTGCAGGAAAGTTCTTGTAATTAACAATATAAAAATTTAACTAGAAACTGATTACCAGTTTTCTGTGTAGTACCTAAATAAATTGAAATAAAGATAATAAATATTAAATGAAATCTAAATACGTTTTGATTCCGAAAAGTGTTTTTCTAACTCTGCTGAAGACAGTATAATTCCTCTGGAGTCACATCCAACATTTACCACCCAAATTATCCAAATAAGGTTCAGATTTAAATAGAACATTATATCTGTCGTGTGGCTGTGAAGTACTGATACACCTATTTAAGGTTAGTAAATGCTAATCGTGCAGTTCTGAGATATAACACGTAAATTTATAGATCTAATTATGTAACACGGATGCTGAGAATTATTAGGAGTGTAGTATAAAAAATTATTTGTTCCCGAAGATGGTGTAATCACAGGGAACAGTCAGTTTTTCCACGATACTGGCCGATAAAAAGAAAAAGGATCTGCCTGCTCCCAATCCCATTATTACAGCGTTTAAAAATTTAACTGAGGAAGTATTATTTGCATATTGCTACCGTAAACATTCAGAACTAAATGGTTATTACCGCCCACATTCCGAAGGAATAGGGAAGGTAATGTTTTCAGTTTCTCTGTCTGTCCACCACCGGGGGGGGGGGAGTACCCCAGTCCCAGGTTCTTTCCAAGGTCTTTGGTCACATGTCCTTTCTGAGGGACTCCCCAGCCCCCAGTTCCTACTCTGGTCTCTGGTCTCACATCCTTTCTGGAGGGTACAGTCTCCAGTTCTTTCTCTGGTCTCTGGCTCGATGTCCTTTCAAAGGGGTACCCCAGTCTTAAGGCATACTCCCCCCCCCTATCAGGACAGGACAGGGGGTACCCACCGCCCACTCTCCCAGCTGGGACTGGGGTACACCACCGGGACAGGTTACGCTACAAGCGGTACGCCCCATGCGGTTTCCCGCAGGAGGTCTTTCTTCTTGAACCAATGTGAGCACCATAATTAACAGGTCTAGGATTTCCTGTGAAAAGGGGAAAGGAGGATTTTTTTTTCAAATTAAGAACCGGTTTTGACTTGAACTTCATTTGGAATTTTTACCTCATTATTGTTGAAATATTGTAGATTCTAACTTCAGGATGCCAAAATATCTACTATTGCGATACCTATATAAGTTTGACCTGCTTAACTTTTCTAACGTAAAATCTATTCTGGCTAGCACAGTTGACATACCCTGTTCCTTTAGATGTACCCAAAGTGGCAAATAGATAGGTCTATTTGAAACAGTACTTGGCGTAGTATTTCAAGTTTGTCTGAATTTTAATTTATTTTGTTCAAAGCATACCTATTTTTAAACAAATTTAAGACGGTTAGTACAAGTTATTCTTTATCACCCTGGAGGAACATCACAAATTTCGGACGAAAACGGAGATATCACTAATTTCTGACTTTCTGATTACCATGTAA
>JBCAUG010677660.1:0-13688 GCA_038406175.1 Haplosyllis leylae | reverse complement strand
CAACTTGATCCCCTGTAATAAACCAGCATTCACGCCTACCACCACTGTGTCATTTGTCTTTATGACCCCACGACAGTTTTGATGCCTTAGGTAGTTAAGATTATTATAGATGAACCAAGTGGCAAATAAAGACATGGAGAGGTTGAACCTGAGCTACTCACAATACCTTTAGAGGCGGGCAACATCAGCACATAAATTACAGGGTCCTGCGACAGGGTCTTTAGAGAAGCCAGGGGACCCCACTCTTCATCTCGAGCCCCTATCAAGTAGAGTAGTAGCAGGTATTTAGTGCGTCTTTTTGTTGCGCCTTTAATTTACTTGAGTGGAGGTTAATAGTATGACACTTGACGAACGTTTTGCAGAAAATGCGAGACACTTGATGTTGATTTCTTTTCAAATTGCACATCATTTGATTGACGATACTTTGCTTGGACGTACAACAAGAAACTTGTATCGTTTCCACTCATCCCTGATTTTTCCTTAATTTACGGTCAATTTTTTTTTCCAATTTTTAGTTATTATCTTTCTATAACCAGTAACTTTGCAGCACTGTAGCATCTTTTTCTTACTTAGCAAGATGTTCGTCAATGAAACATCATAGTAGTGGTCGTTGTACCATTTGGCAGCTGTATTCTTGCACGAGGGCGCAGTAATTATATGTTCTATGTGACCCGGCCATGTATCACTTACGAAGCAAAGCGGTCTCACTTGTCTCCATCCATTTACGGGCAATGCTCGCTCCTTGTTTGTCTTGACAGCCTAAACATAATTGATAGTTAAATTACATGTGTGCCTTTAATATGATACAGTCCAACTGGCTACAGCACACAATGCCCCAGTCTGCTACTTTACATTAGCCAATACATCATCAAAATATTCGGTTTTGCTGAGTAAGGGATAGAGCGTGGAGCTCCTGTATTCGATTCTAAACACTAATAGTTTTGAGCAGAAAGGGATAGATCTTCAAAAAAACCACAGTGTGAAGTTTACTTTCACATGAAATGTTTTCCAAGTTCCTATCCGGAAATTTGCTGTGCTATCTTGAATTGTGCTCTGTAAACTTTTAATCAATAATCAGCCTTAAGTACAATGTGGAATTTGTATTGATCTCGTGTTTAACTTTCACATAAAACATTTTTTGATATGCACAACATCTTTACTGAAATAGTCCAATGACATTTATTAATGTAATTAATTTCGATCAACCGGTAATCGATCTGAGCTCTCATTGTTAAGGCAATTGACTATTTTGATAAATGAGTGCAACATAATGAAATCTTAATGTTCTTTTAACGAGCTGGAATTTATTAAGGTAAATAGCAGAGTGAACACCGTTCACTCATTGTAACAGTAGTTCAGAAAAAGACTAAAAATATACGATACGAAGTTTTTCTTCCCTTTTGAGTTCTTTCCATTACATGTTGTCAAATTGTCAAAAGAAACAATATTTAGCATTGCATTTGGTGCTTTCATCTAAGTTTATATCTCTTTTCCTTTGGAAATATTTTCCATGCAAATGGAAAAGATCTTGCACATAAATTGTATATCTTTTGTTTGGGATATTTATTAAATTCACAGAGGCCTCGGGGTGTTTTTTCTTTGTTATACAACACATCAGGTTTGAATTCACCAAGTGTAAATCTATTACTTTTCTTGGGACACCCATCAACATCCGACAAAAGAAACGAATATCTTGTCAAAGAATTAATATATTTTGAAAGGCAATATATAATTGAATTTAAATATGTTGTAAAAAGCTTCACATTTATCATGATTTATTACAAGAATAACCTTTTATAATCGAACTTGGACAAAGAGGTGTCATTTTAGCTTTTACAAAAAGGTACTGTTACTTGACAAATACACTGGAACTTCACACGAATTGCAGTTTACAATAAAAGCAAACATTAAATGGGTCAGTTTGCAAATGAAATACATGTACTATTATACTAAAGATATTTTATCGGCCCCCAAAATAAAGGAACCCAGAAATAAAAAATAAATTACTAAATTACTGATCTCAAGTCATTCATTTAAACCCTATTATGACTACAGGAATTACATTCTGCTAATACAGCTTGATATATGTTAAAGACATCGTATTTACAGAATTTATAACTGCTTTCAAATTGATAATTTTAATGCATGTATTATTTGTGCATATTATCAATCAGAAACTAAACAGACCTGTGCACACATTAATAGAATTGAGCACTTGCTTATTTGAAGTTGTCTTCATTACCCGAATGCCAAATTATTTGTGCAAATATTGGAACGCGTGCAATTATTGGTGTGCGGAAACGGATGTCAGGTGAATTCTTCCACCGACCTAAAATATGTTACAACTTAACATGTCCTCTGCAGCATTTCTTTGAAAATGTACAACATGTTTCCGATCTGGTGGAGACCAAACATTTCTGGTCAAAATGATAATTGATTGAAGAGAAATTTTCAGATATGGCAAATGAATTGTTTTCATGACATCCAAGTTTTAGCCAAACAATACGTTACTTTATCCTCCCTCTCTTTTTTACTTTAAACTAGTCAACCGCGTGTCTGTCTACATATTCATTGTTAGGTAAAACGGAGACATTCCGAATTATAGGCTTACGTTTTCAGTGTACCCGTTGCAAACCAAACCGACTTGAGAATGAAGAACGCGAATGAAGTGATCGATGCGCCGGTAGTGTGTGGTGTATTTATTCTACCAAAACTACATCTCGCCGATAATTATATTTATATTTGTTGACATGCCATCGTTAAATATGCTGAAATGTGCCGCCACATTAATTCTCGGCTGTATCACCACGTTTTAGGATGAAACTAAAAACCGCAGTTCTTCTGTCCGTATTGGAGTCACTACTAACAAGAGGTGGGGCGGGGAGGGTGTAGGGGGGGGGGCAAATTATTTTACTTGTGTTCATCAGTATTTTTGTCGACAATTACAGTTTTGGGGATTAAAGACAGTTTGCGGTTAATGCAATGTTATTTAATCGTCCTCTCCGCATGTTCTCACAAGAAAGCTGTGTTTGTCTTTAAATAGATTTAAAATGGCAAACCCATCAACTATTAATTAGCTTTTCTCTTTTCCCCTCCGTGCTTGGGACATAAAACCCAGAGCAAGCAGGCAGGCAGGAAGGGAAATGCGCTGCTCTTCCATAATGAGGCAATTAATTTCATGCTCACAAGCGTACAATTAGGAATTTTCTTTAAAGCGCAGACGCTGACTATTGATTTCGCGCCTAGTGTCTCGCGTCCCTTGTGGGAACGCTACAGAAAGGCACTTCTGCTGCGAAAAGACGCTGTCAAAAGCAATTACTCGCTCACCCTGTACATTACATTGCAAATCACCCTCGCAACGGTTTTGCGATCTTAAAATAAAGGGAGGGCAAGGTCAATGGTAGTGTACAGATTTTAGCAATAATCAATCAGAATGAAGATTCAGTGTAATTAGTTGATTGGTTCAACAGTAAAGGAACGACACCAAACACTCAAGGTGTAAATTATTTTTTAATAAGATTTGGCAAAAACTTTGGAATAAATAAATTCCGAGATTTTTATCTGTGAATTTTATTATGTCGAAAAAATGGCACACTATCGGGTACTCCAAGTAATTATGAAATGTAAAGAAGAACAAGTTTTTATAGCGGAAAAATTAGCCTCGTCATTATCCCGGCTGTCACCCTCGTGGGACAGTATTAATCTGTGTTCGGATCAAAATAAATTCCTTCCACTCCACTGCATCCATAGCAGATTCCTTTGAACCCTACCCACCCATTGAAAGAATTTTGGTCAGAGTGGGATCCAGAGCCTAAACATCCAGGACCTTTCCCTCTACGTCAAGTATCCAGAGGAGCCTGAACCAGTTTATGCTTTTAAAGGTTCACTCCCACAGGAAAACAGTAGAAACATTTGTTAACTTGTGTTTTAAGCACAGGTACGTGTGGGGTCGGAATAAAAAAGTAAACCATTTTATCCTGCAAGATTAAAGGAACTTTAAAAAATATATATTGTCATTTCAGTCAGATACAGAGATTTAACCATCTGACATTTGTGTCAGAATATTCTGAAATTTAAATTGAATTTGTTATGGATCCCACAGAATAGTTTCAAATTTATCTCACTAACTCCGCTTCCGACCGATATCCCCATCACGTCGGTCTCCGTCCCCCTGTCATCCTCATTTCATCTTGTCTTGTGTCAAATTGATGTCAGTTGTAATGAATTTTCAATGAAGTGTCGGCTTGATGGATCCCTTAACAACTATTGTCTGTCACACCCTTCAACGCACACGCATGCACCCTCGAAAAGTGAATTTACTTTCTCCATTTACAGAAAAACATAAAAAGTAGTAAAAATACCAAGGCAAGGTGAGAGTCTTTTCAGCAACTTAGCAATGTCCAGGGTTCTGTCTCCGTTGAACGTAATATTGACAACGATTTACAGAGTACTGCCTTTAAAAGGTACAGATACACACAAATAGCGTGGGAATTCAATTATTGAATCAAAATATTGGGATAATACACAGTTAAACACATCAGTAGTTGATTGTGTGTAAAAACTGTTCACGCAATCGAGTTTTTCACAAAATAGCGGAAATTGGTAAAAACGGCAATATTGGTATCACGGGCTTTACTATGTGAAAGCAAAAAAATCTAACAATATGTTGTCCCAGTCAGTATTGAACCTAGGACCTCAGTCTAAGATTGAAGTGATGCATTACAAAAGACAATTTAAAGAAATCCTAGCATATGCCTTCATAGCTCGGGGAGGAGAGCATCGGACCTGAATGGCTGAAGTCCCAGGTTCAATACTCACTGGGGTAACATTTTATTGCTGGATTTTTTCACATGGGAAAACCTCTGATGCCAATATTGCCATTATTGCAAATTCTGTGTGTTTATGAAAAACTCGAATACCCATCTTGCTGATGGGAATTGTAGTGAGGTGCGGTATTCCTGCACTTAAATAAATTTGGTCAACCTGAGAGCAAAATATCTGCAGAACATGTTCACGTTAAAATTTAATTTAAAATTTACTATCCATAAGATTGCAAATCAGATACAAATTATTATGCTTAGAAATATCAGATTATCAGGGAACACTTTCCGGTGTATCATGGCACCAGCCTTTCCGCATACGGACAGGGATATCATCTATACATGGCTACAAAAGTATTTTGTAGGACATCTACTAGTAAAAGTATGTTTGTCTTTGACGCGTTTAAATTATCACATGAAATTCGTGTTTAAGTGAACCTCACGCTCTGTATAGGAAGTTGATATTTGCATTCAAACTTTGAAGAACTATTAACGTTTCCCAGCGCACCACAATAGGCCAAATTTGGAAGCAATTAACCACTTGCTTGGGTGACTTGACATTTTCATATCAAGGAACTTTTGTGATAAAGTTTGTGCTGAATAAATTGAAAAAGTTATGGAAATATTTGTGAATGCAGAACTATTTTCTACAGACGTAATAAAGCTGTAGCAACCGTTGGTGTTCAAGACATCATAATTCACTGAAATTAAAATTTAGATCAGCAAATGAAAAAATTCGATTGCCAAATGTCTGTTATCAATCTTAAACATTGGCAGAAGATCATATTTGACCATCATCCCTTTAGGTATTGGACAGACAGATGTCCATGTTCAGTTCTTTTTGGAAATGATGCTCTTTTCCGAATAAATTACACACTCACAAATATGCCATGATGAATGTCAAAACATGGTCTCACTTTGAAAGGACACTGTTTAAGGAGAAATTCATGATTGTTGTAAAAGTATCACCAAAAGTGTTCCTTATGCAAAAAATAACAATCATCGAATGCGCAATTGTGAAGTAGATGGTTCCGACAAAGGTAATTACCTCCCTTCAAATGATAAACTCTCCCCCAACTCTTGTCAAACGCTGTAGGGTATGTATACACCTTGAGTTAATTTTCGTTTGCATTCATGGTGGTCTGTTTATAGCAATTGATTACCTTCAAAATCAGATAACATAACCTTTTCTCTATTTTGGATGTAATTTCTTCCACTTGTCTCACTTCCTGAGATAATTCAACTATTGAAAATCTATCCACTTCAAGCCAATTCAGAATGGCCCACCATCCTTGAAAGAGCACCACTTTACAACTGATTGTCTTCAACTGAAAATGTGCAATGCTTGTTTTGTATTTAAAGCAAAATTTAATTTATTACAGTAAATTAGAGGTGAAGATGATGCCTCCAGGGTCGCTTTTTCCCTTGTATGCATTAGCTTTTCCAACTAACCAAGGAAATTGGTCATTTAAAAAGAGCAGTTTGATTTGAAACGGAAAAAATGATGTCTGATTCAAGTCAAAATAGAATAGGTAGAATGAGACAAAAATGACACTTTGGTTCTTAGCAAAACATGTCATTTCTGCAATGAAAATATTGGAAGGCAACATTGAATTCAAGTGACTGGCTCAATTTTGAGTTGAATAATTAACTTCAACCGATAGAGTTAACTTACCAAGCTGATCTGAAAAATATTTTCACAAGAACTATTCACAAGCTGTTAATAACTGGCAACAATCAACTTAGAACGTTAAATCGACAACAACAAATACATAAGGGCGTCCTTTAAATTATGCTTAAAATAGCACAATGCTGTTTCCCCGTATTGTCTCTGTGTCGTGACTTGCCACCGCTTATTACTGGTTAATTTACGCAATCATTCTTTATTCCATTATCATTTTTCTGTTTGACATGTTTATAGTTAATGTCACAGTACTTATTGAGTACCCTCTGACGTTTGTTTCAAAACCAGAACTTGCCATTTTCGTGTTATGAGCCCATCCAATCTTTCATAAATAAATTCATTTTCCTGATTTTTCATATACAGTGATGCTGACCTCTTGTGTTTGTTGAGGGTGTATCATTTTTATCACACGAAGAAGGTTAGTCAATAGAGGAACTATCCAGAATACATCAAATGCATAGTTCCTATGATACTCTTTTCGCAGATCAGATAGGTTTAGAGTTTACTGCTAATAAATGTTCAGGTCAACATTTTGCAAATTCTACACAAAAGTTTTACCGCTAAACCACGGCATTACTATATCAATGTTTATAATTAAACTAAAGGAAAATTACTCATTTATTATAATTATATTACAAACTGTCCGCAGTGGTGTCGATAATATCTCAATAATTAATATTAATCTGTTTTCTAAGAATTTGCACATGATAAATTATGAATAAATTCTACAATAAATATCATAAATCGTCACAGCATTATAATTATAGCCATCTATCACAGCCACTCATATTTTTTACCCTATTAAGAGTTTTAAGTTTCATAAAAGGTTTGTATCAATCCATAGTTTTTGAAAGGTGCTCCAGGTATGCTTAGCAGATATCTTTACATTGAAAATCACTGAATCAGACGGGGAAATTTTCAAGAATCATAATTATCTGGTATGAATTTGAAAAAAGTAGGCCCCCTGCTAAAACCGAAAACTGGCATGATGTTCCCTCATACGTAATGGGCACAATGCCGCCATTTTTCCACTTTTACACCTAAAATACGATTCCTTGGGGTGATTTTCCCTTGTACGAATAAAGGCACAGTTATAACTGAGGTTTTTCTGTGATTGTTTGTGGTTGTTGAATTTCAAGCTTAACGAAGAGAGAGAGCTATATTGTTTAACATTATCCATAGAAAGAACGAAGAATCGTATTAAGCAAACAGCTACTGTAAGACTGTCTTTCACAGCTACAGAAAAGTTCTGTATGACATTCCTTCTGATTTATTACACACTTAACCATATGTATTATTTCTTTCTTTTTTAGGTTTGGTTCCAAAATCGAAGGTGAGTAACTTCCTATCAATTTTAATTTGTCAAAAATCATTTACGGTCATGACCAACGCTATTTGATGTAGACGGTCTGTTTGACCAGTAAAAAAAAAGAAAAAGACATTGGTTAATTGGTGGTTTGGGTTATCTACGAAACATTTTCTTAAGATTTGTTCATTCAAATTATGAATTGAAGTATAAACCAACTTGTATGCGTGATTTGTTCTCTCGCAAACTCGCAAACGCATTAGAAGGTCACGTACAGTAATCGTACGAGCCACCAAAGTGATTGGACACGATCTAATATGGATTTGTTTCCTAAAAGGGCGAAATGGCGCAAGGCTGAACACACCAAAAAAGGACCGGGCCGTCCATCACATAACAATCACCCTCAGGTAAGCTCTTTTTATTTTTACATTCACAATTTTACAGATCCATCAATATTCTGTCGTTTTTAGGTGGTTTAAAAACAACCTGATACCGTAGCGATTGGCAATCTCTGATCAGCAATTTGGGACATTTTCCATTTAAATTTTTTTGTCAAATTAAGACACAAGATACCTTAAGACATATCCTAGGACAAGTTTTAGTCATTTTTTGAAATATATCAAGTTGTGATAATTCCAGGGCAATTTGAGTACTTTTCAAAAAAATGGATCTTTTCAGAAAATCAAAGTTTTTCCATAATGAAAGAGTGACAATTACCCCCTTTTTGATTTAGTCTAAGGTGGGCAGGTATATAGTTTATATTATCAGATACTTTTTGGGGGTTGTGACACACTTTAGGGACCACCTTTTTGATACATTCACAAGGGGTTACAGGGCACCTGGCATTGATTTATTTTATCAAGAATCACTTCATAGGTGTAGCCTGAGGTGCTCTGGATTTTTAAATATGTCACCAATTGGCCATTTGCTTGACTATTTTTAAGATGTCAAAAAATTCAGAAATTTTTTGACCTCCCAATATTTGGAAATTTGAGTCCCTTCACTGCATAAAGAGTAAATGATAAAGGTTCAATACCAATAGTTGATTTGTAGAGGACTACTTAGGCCACCAAAGGACACCTTTCAAGAATTTTTTTCAATTGACAGTTTTCTTGTACATTAGGAAATCATTAATTTTTTATGATGGCTCAATTTGAGTCCCTTTAATGGATTGAGAAGTATGAGATGTCATACTAAGCATGCTCTAAAGGTTTCCAATATCCAAATAAGAAAATATTCACCAGGGGCTGCTAGGGTACATTTCTCAGAGTTTGTGGGTAATTGCTTGTAGCACAAAGTGATTTGAATTTTTTCAACTGGTATTATGTGATCAGGTGATAGTTTCTATAGGTGTTTTGAATAGATTTTGGCCAATATCTATTAGATCTAGATGGGGTATATGAACATATACATGTGACATGTACCCACTGCATGTATCTTACTTCATACTGCATGGATCTTCCCCACAAATATTTGTCTATCAAATGGAATTTGATGAGACTAGGTGGTCATGCCCATGGAATCATACCCAAAACTGTACACAAATCCTTACCAACATAGCATCATAATATGCCATGTTGTATTACATCATTTGATAGACCTGGTTGCCAAGACATTGACTGCTTTATTTGGGAGGTGTCTATTATAATTAATGCTGATTTATGTTAGTTAGGAAGTCCACTGGGTATTTTAAGTTGTATTTGTATATATGATGATCAACATGATCACAAGTTGATTGAATTTGGATATTTCTAGGAGGAGTTGGGGGTTGTCCTTGGCATGAATATACATAGGGTCATTGTCTATTAATAGTCAAAAAGGATGACTTAAAGGATGGCACCTGTTTTTCTACTCAGCTGAGTTACCAATGATACCAAGTTACCAATAGAAAGTATTTTTGACCAATTTTTGATGACCTTCACATGTGACATCAAAATTGACATCAATATGTGTAAACCTCATTGTGTTCATTTATTATTATTTCTTGTGAATCTTCTCCATAGTCCATTTGTTTTGATTTTTTTTACATTTCACATCATTTTGACATATTTTCGACAATTTCACACATAACTTATTACTTAAATCACAGGGCTATTTTCCTTGTTGAGATATTCTAACACACGGTTCAATTGTATCTTCAGACATGTAGTGGTGAACCAATTTCACCAGAGGAATTGAAACGGAGAGAACAAGAAAGATTAGAGAAGAAGAAAAGGAAGCAAGAGGAGCGAATGCGAAGAATAGAAGAGAAGAAGAAATTCGGATCAGGAAAATATTCCCATGCTGACTCTTCATCCAGAGTTAGCAGTTTGTCCGACACTGATGGAAACAACTCGGATTCCGAGATTGATGTTGTTGGAGAGGAGTCCTCAGATGGGAGACACATGGAACAGGAAAAGGAACTTGATCTTTCAGCTCGTTCAGCCCATGAACGCAAAGACCAGAATGATGAACTACGGGAGAATGGGTTAAAACCTCCACTATTGAAAAGCGCCTTTAGCATAGATAGCCTACTGGAAACACCAAAGGTTCCCCGTGGTAGGAGACCCAATTCCAAGTACCCGAGGGTGCAAGCTAGTAAATCCATGAATCCTTTATCTTTGGGTATGTACCCACTCTATCCTATTACTCAACCCGTGGGGTTTCAGGTGGAGAGACCTCAAACTCCAACTACTACGTCTTGCACCACTGAGGAACCAAGTCCGGAACCTCTCAGAAGATTCTCTTCTCCCTCATCTCTCAAACTCACTAATCATCCTTCTTCTGAATTTACTCAGGAGAGTCAAAGTGAGAAAAGTGAAAACACTAAATACGGGAAAGAGTTTGACACTTCTAAGAATCAGGACAATGACTGTAGGGATTTGGACAAAGAAGACGAATTTGGAAGTAATGTCAGAAGTAGCATCCCGAACAGAGCTAGTGGCCTTACGCCCACCTCAAACAGTATTATTTTGTTGTCTGGTTCCCACATGGAAATACATCGCAAGTGTGTCACTCCGCCTTATGTAAAATGTGTGAATAAAGACAAAGGGGTGAAAAGATCGAACTCAAATCCAAACTTTAGCTCGCACTCAGACTCTGAACAGAGTTACGATGAACTTTACGCCTTGGATTGTTCATTGAAAGGCCAATCAGCCTCCAGACTATAGTCTTTCATGTAAATAGTTCAATTTATTGTTACACTTGGAAAAATAACAACCAAAAGAAAGAAAATGTGAAGGTCAAAAGACAAAAGTCCGTGTGAAGAAAATCATCCTAAATAAAACAAAAACAATAATTGAATCAGTATGAAATGTACGGTAATTTCAATTGAAAATCTTTAACAGAATTTAAGCAAAATAATTATGTGTAACGTAAAAACAAAATATGTTGTAAGTAAAGCAGTAGGTATCACTTTTTCTGCCAAGTCAACAGGCTCCATGGTAATATTTAAGATTTCCACCCATATTTTCGATTTTTCCGTATTTTTAATGCCATTCTTTAACCTAATTAACAAATAGCAAATGGTAGGGAATCTAGAAGATGTCAATAAAAGGATCTTTTGGGAAGCCAGAAAATGTTCTATTGATGAAGGTATTTCCATTAATTGTATTTTTCCTTGTTTGTGTTGGATTCGACAAATTAGATGAATTGGGTGAATTCAATTAGAACAAGTCAAGCATGACTGAAGGCTACTGAAAGTTTTCCTATGTCTGTTTGAGGTAACGGTTATTAATTCCTGACTCATGATTACTATTTTGGGGGTTCAAATTGAGTTTGAATATTTTTGTCAACTAATTAGCTGAATAAGATGAATTTTCTGACTTGAAATACGAAAAAGTCAATTGTGTTTTCTAAAAATTCTTTTAAAAAAAGGACCAAGATCTATTTTCGACTGAAATGGCAATTGTCCATTGTCAACACCAACTTGCTTCCAACTACGATTTGAACATTTTGGGCCATCTCCAACTATTAGATTAAATTGAACGAAATATTTTAACTGTTATCACAATTAATTTATTCCATATGTTACCGTCTTTTCTGTCCAAATCATTTGTTTAAATAATGTACATGTTGATTTAATAAACGAAAAACAGAAAACTTTAATTTATAATTTTTTCTTATCTTTCCAATAACTTAACATTCACGTTGAAATTTAATACAATTATCATAGAAACTTTACGGATTAGTTTGCGAAACACAAGCTTTAAGGTTTGGCTAGTCTCAGCATGAGAAAGGAGCAGAAAAAAGGTATTTGATGGATATAAGTATTCGGGAGACAGTAACACCAAAATTAAGTACATTTTGAAAAACAACTTGGACAAAAGCTTTATCAAAAATGTATATGTTTAATGAATATTAAATATTGTAGGGTATGGACTTCAGTCCCCCATCCTCATTCACGGTTAATGTGAAGAGGGGAAACCGCACGATGTGTGCGCATCGTGCACTCACTACACTCGTCAATAACAATTATACACTGTTTACTCTCTGATTAAACGCATTTAATTATTTGTTGATTTAGGTGTCTTATTTTACAGTTCAACACATTTCACACAGTTCAGAGAACCAACAATAGTTCCGTCTTATTGTCATCTCGTGTTCGTTTGAGGTTTGGTGAACCTCACTCATATCACACACAGGTTGAGATTGCGACCCCTATGGAAGTCTTAGACAACAGAACTTACACTTTGACTGAAAAATGAATGAATTTCTTTAAGAATGAAAAGCATTTTGATACTCTGCTTTTTCCCTCTTAGTTAAGACCAAGAGGAGAATCGGAAGCTCTTTGGTTAAGACCATCAAGGACCAAATCCATTTCACTTAACACCAACAAGTGCACGAGTCTTTTGTTATTGCCGCCAAGATACAAACTTACATTAAACCAAACATTACATAAACCTTTGGTTTGTAAAAATTATGGTCTGAATTTGATGAGTAAACAGCACTGGCTCTACTCTTCGTTAATGGCCTTGGAAGGCTAGAAATGCTAAATTAATACCGTTATCACAATTGTAATCTTGTCAATTAATTTTCCGAATGCTATGAATCATGCTAGCGACGTTAAGATCTGTATCAGTTGATTGTGATTAATAAATAATGTGTCCTGTTAATATATTTCTTGTTCCTCACAACTGAGTATCTCAATTCAATCTTAATTATCTAATCAACTGTGTACAGTCAGGGGAATAAGCCGTGATGAGCCGGTTGGTTCTGTAAATATCATTTCACGGTCACCAGTCATATGCTTTGTTCTAATTCATAAATAAATGACCATGGTTAAGGTTATCCTGTGTGTTCAAGGTTATGTCATTCTCAATACCATGAAAAAAAAAACAAATAAAAAAGAGAATTTTAGAGATTTGATTGACAACCACCACAAAAAGCTTTGTCGCTTAATTCATAGATCTACGAAAATCCGTTTTGTACCGATCTTAATTAGATTAGAAGAACAAAACTGGGTAGAAACGTTTCTAAGTACTCCTCGTTGGAACAGTTCACAATCTTGTAATTCACACATTGATCATGTTTGGAAATGGTAAAGGTGAAACTTAAGTAATTCGATGTGAGCAAGATTTCCTGATACGCATCAAGATTTGAGCTCTTCTAACTTTAACTTACGATCCAGGAATTATAATCCATGACACCCCAGTAGAATGAATGCATGGAAATAAAATGATCTGTTCTTATTCACAGCAATGAATCCGTCCCTTTTCATTTTGATTTATTGAATCACCGTGGACAGCAAATAAGCCTCCTTTTCACATTGCAGTACCGACAATAGAGACTTTCCATTTCAGTGTATGTTTGTATGTTTTCTATTTTTGGAAAAACCTCGCAGCGTGAAATTTCTTTGTTGTGTCGATGCATTCTCTTTTCAGAATGCCTTTCAGACATT
>JBCAUG010677549.1:0-13688 GCA_038406175.1 Haplosyllis leylae | reverse complement strand
CAGGTCCAGGCGGGGGGGGGGGGCAGGGGGGGCACCCAAGCCAGGTCCAAAAAGGGGAGGGGTGGGGGTACCTGAACCAGGTCCAGCTGGGGGGGGGGTACCCCCCCCGAAATTTTTTTTAAAAATTTTTTTGGGGGTACATGAGTCCCCCTCCCCCCGGGATAGGTTCACTACGTGGCGGTCGGTATGCCTCTTGCGTTCACGCAGGAGAACTTTCTTGTTCATTTGTTTTCCAATCACTGTATCATCTTGGACATTCTCACCGTTCACATCAGTTCCGTCCATTTTCACACTAACTCCGACAAGGTTCACAGATTTAACAGGCCAGGACTGTGTTACTGGTATCTCGGCTTGAAACTTGTGTCTATGGGAATAAAAACGACAGAACAACCTCTAAATTAGAGAAGATTTTATACGGGGTAAAAGCTTATTTATGTGGAAGCAATCTTTGGGTCGCTGATCACCGGAAATAGAAATGAAATGTTTGGAAATTGCATGAGAATTGAACGCAGCAAGGAGGTTTTAGTTTGTGGACACAGTCGCTTTGCGGTTGCCGCTGTGGAATGAGTCGCGGTGGCTCATCATAATGTGCGGCATGGTATGAGATTACCAATAGGACAAACTATTTAGAATTAAACAAAGAAGGTGATGTGTGACCAGATGATTTCTGCACTTCTTGATGTGTGATTCCTTCCCTGCCACACATTCGCTGCCTTCAAAGTTTGACACCAAAACGAAGGGAAACGTTGTTGCGATATTTATCGTTCGTACTATAGTCCCCAACCGGTATCCGTTTTGAATTAATTTAATTCGATCTATTTATTCTCTTTTCCTTTACACTGACATCACTTTTATAACGATGTCTACTTTTTGCGGTACAATTTAGACACGGCACCTAAATTGTACACAGTTCGAACAATTTAAAAGCCTAAATTGAACTGCTCAAAACTGAATCCATAAAAAGATATCTAATTCTAACCTTTACCCTTCTGTGGCCTACGTGCTTTGTCGATTTCACATTTTTTTAAAAAAATCTTTCGATGGAATTAAGGGTTGACACCTCAACATCGAAGGGAACCTAAACAATTGTCTCTTCAGTTCTACAAAGTTTTTACTCACCTGCACGAACGTAGCCTATCATTTTCATCTTTTATTCTTTTCACATATATCCCTACCCCAACCTTGAAGAATCGTCAGACTTCTGCCTTTTGTTTTCTTTTTTTTAAAAATGCATCCTTACCTGTTAAGTGTTGTCTCGAGCTTGAGGAGACGTCGTCGTTTTCCGTTCTGACGGTGGCTGGTCGGGCCGCTGAAGTAATTGAACCGTTCGTCTGCTGGTCATAATATCTTCTGGGGGGATGTCTTGGAATATTGGTCGATTTTCGTTTGTGCTGTATTCCCCGAGTAAGTTTATATTCTTGGGGAAGAGAATTCCTCGTCTACTCTCTTCAGTGGTCGTTTTGTTTGTTGAAACAGTTATAAGGATGCTTGATTTTTGGAAACAGTTCTGTCAAATTGACCACCTGGCTTTTGCAAACAAGAGTGGTACACCCCAAGACACTGCATAAGGTGTAACGACCCAAAATAAATATATTTAATTTGATCCTTAGTGGACTTGACTTTTTCCTGACAATTTTAAAATGAAAATTTCAACAAGGATGTAACTTTTGGCGTGTTTATTGGGTATCTTAGTTCAGTGTTCAATCCATTGTGCAAATCACAACGTTTTAACAGATAGAATTTGTTGTACTTTGTTACACACTTATCATACAGTTTTAGTCGTTTAGTATTATTCATGAACAATATTCCCTTCTGCGTGTCCTCTTCACTGTCGAAGTTTCAACATTATGTCAATGGTGACGGACTGTTTGACAGACAAAATGGGTTCTGCACCCATTCTGCCTATAAAACGGTTCGTCACCATTTCCACAATGATAAACTTCGACGGAGATGGGCACGGCGACGGAATGCGAAAACAGACCTTACGGAAGATAGACCATGGTCTTGTTGAACGTTGGGCGTAGATCCGTGTAACTCACTTCAAGGGCGAGAACTGGGATTTCTGTTTCCGAATTACCTTTTTGTACACATAGAATTATCCTATGCGTCTGAGAATTCTCTGGACACATGGAAAATCAGTTTTGGGGGGATGGGATGGGAATTCGGACCCATAGAATAATTAGGTAAATATTTAGTTCATTTCTATGTGTCCAAATTACATTTCAAACCCATAGGAATCCTCAAACTGGTGCAAATTCAGACTGTACTTTTAAACACAGTGAAATTATTTCAAAACAAGAAAGTCCTTCTGCGTGACCGCAAGAGGCATACTAGTAACTACCCACTGCGTATCAAGTACTTGCTCTTCTGTACTGTCTCCATAGGGGGCTACCCCAGTCCCAGCTGGGGGCATACCCCAGTCTCAGCCGGGGTGGGGCAGTACCCCAGTGCCAGCTGGGGAGGGGGTACCCCAGTCCCATTCAGGGGTACTTTAATCTCAGCTGCGGGGGGGGGGGGGTTACCCCAATCCCAGTCAGGAGGATCCCAAACTGGGGTCCCCCCCCAGAAAGGACTTGGGACCAGGGAAAGAACCTGTGACTGGGGTACCCCCCTAGAAAGGACATGGGACCAGAAACCAGGGAAAGAACCTGGGACTGGGGTACCTCCCCCATGTTGACAGACAGACACCTGTGAAAATAGTACCTTCCCCATATTTCGGATGCGGGCGGTAACAACTCCCCACCTAGGGAACCACGTGAAACCAGAAGTGCTGTTTGGAGGGCGGAGGTGGTGGAAATAGTCACGAAAACATTTCTGATTTCATGCACCCTGATGGGGGTTCATGCAAACAGAAGTTTCGTGAAAATGTTACACTGGCGTTAATCTTCGACTGAGACGCTGTACAATAAATAATTCAACATCGGAGTCGGGAGGTGGTTTCGAAGTTGGCGAGTTTTCACGAACAAATTCACTGGACTGAATTTCATCAATCGTTTCCTGATTGTTTGTCTGCACATGTGTCTGAGATTCCTCTTCATGTCTTTATTTAGGAGATAATCTGGAACATCAACATATTTAGCATTGGCCGATCTGTAAACACCAAATCGTGGAACAGTGGGGCCACCTAGTGTTTCTCCTGCGGCATACAACAACATCACAATGTCCTCATTGATAACATGCGATTCTGCAATGCAGTGCTGAAGAGCGTTTTGGTGACAACTGTTAATTTTGTTCACATGAGCTCCTGCCTTCAGGAGTAGCTTGATAATTGAGCATGCAGACTGTCGTTTTGTGGGATCCACTTCTGCAAGTGTTCCTGCTTTTATTAAAACTGTATTGCTCTCATCATCAGCAACGTTCACATCAGCTCCCGCTTGAATAAATAGCTTTACACATTCCATATTTCCGTTCATCACTGCCCACTGAAGTGCTGTATTGCCCTGTGAATTTGTACTGTTCACATCAGCTCCTGCTTGTACTAGTAAACGAACACAGTTCACATGATTTAGCCGAGTTGCAACCATCAGCGGCGTTTCATCTGTGAACGACCTGCTATTCACATCGGCTCCTTGTAAGATTAGGCGCTGTATTGGCTCCTCGGCCCCTTCCTGTACCGCAGCCATCAGTGCTGCTTCTTTATTCGCCATTGTTTTCAGACCAGCTCTTCCAGTTAACAACGATTTGTTTTTCTGAAACCACAGGCAGCAATTCGCTGGAGTTTTTGTTATTCACAGCTGATCACCGTGCACTACAGATTCTGGATGAGCTGGGTAAAGGTCAAGGTCGTAAGATAGTTGCGATGGTAACAATTGTTCTATGGGAATGACGAATCAGCTGTTTACTCAAGTTTCAAGGGAAAAGTGTCAGAAAATCCATTTCCCGTCCGTCAGAAATTAATACTCACCTCAAATTCTCATGATTTCCCAGTAATTTCTTCTAATCGTTATGGTTAAAATGCCTCAATAGAAAATAATCACAACCAACTTTAGGATACACTGGGTCCCGCTTACAACGAGCTCGGTTATAACGAGCACCTGGCTACTACGAGCAGATAATTTTTTTGTTGGGATAGAAGCTTATCATTGACTACAATGTTAAAAAGTTCAGTGACAAGAAGCTCCCGGTTACGACGAGCACTTTTTTGTGCATTAACATGCTCGTTGTAAGCGGGAACCAGTGTATATAACTATTGCTGAAACGCACAGCGACCATGTAGACAAAGAAACTTCCGTATTTTTGCAGGGTTTATTATTTTTTGACAAGAAAATGATAACAGCAAAAACACATGCATTTGACAGTAGTAAATCCAGAAATTCGGTCAGGTGACATGAAATGGAACTAATAAAACTATGTTAATGGGCTTCGTCCCTTGACACCTGGATTCAACAACATAACAATTGAGGGTGTAGAATTAATTTAATTTCAGGCAGTTCATCGATATGTGTCTACAGGATGGGGAATAATACAAAGAAATACAACAATATTCTAAAAAGACCATTTATTCTCAGAAATTGTTTGGGCCTGTTAGGGTCATATAATCTTTTACATGATTAGGCATGGAATTGGCTCTAGTATTCTTCATTTTGAACAGCAATACTGATCACATCTGCAAACGGTAAGGGCCCACTTACACCAAGCGTTAGCATCAACCCAGAGTCAACGCTGCAATGACGCTAGCAATACAGCTCTCATTGAAACCAATGGAGTCACTCCAGAATGGGTTGCCACCCATTTCTGAAGAGACTCCCATTTGTTTCCATTGTTTTCAATGAGACCAATATCACTCACTAGCGTCATCGTAGCATTGACTCTGCGTCGAAGTCTCACACTTGGTGTAAACGGGACGTTAGTTGAACGACACTCGTCATATTTACTGTAATACAATGGGACCCAAATTCAAGGCGAATCTCAGACACCATAACGAATGGAAGCAGTACATTGGGTCTCGCTTAGAACAAGTAAATAAGTTAAAGGAACAACTCGTTACAAGCTGGTAATCGTTGACTGAACGTTTTAACATTGTTGTCAATGCTCTTAACACGTTGAGGACTTTTTTTGCACTAATTCTCACTCAATATGAGCGAATCACACGTGCAGTCGTATTTATTTTCAATTTAATTTCTCCACAACATACAAAACAAAGAGACAAATGTCATTTGCTGAGGTCGCTGCACAGGAATAGTTCACTTTGTTCACAAGCCTCGTGTCGTCCAAAGTGCTAACAGGTCTCAGCAAGGTGAGATGGTGAGGTATAGCGGTCCGAGGACGCCTCAGACATAGACCTGCGCCGCACAAAGTGTCCTTAAGAACTAATGTTCCCAGTTAAAAGTGAGAAGGTTACTGTTCGCAGAGTCGGAAAGCAAAATCACAGTGAAGAGTAATGTTTGAATCTCCCATTGTTACCTGCTGCTGCCTTCATCAACTGCTTCCTTTGAATGGTTTTTGTTTTCAATTTTGGAGGACATGAATCCTGTTTTGTGGAGCCATTACGAACCCTGTTTCGGACTTTGGGGACGTCCGCCCTGGGTTTCAAAGCCAGGGTGAGTTCCCTAGTTAGAGGTATCAGTCGTTATCACCACTATCGTCGTCATCATCTATTGAAACATCATACAGTAAGAATTCAGTTAATAAAGAAGGCAGTTTGAGGAATGGAATTCTCAAGAACAAGTTGACAGAATCTGCTTCCAAAAGATGTGTCCTAATTGCTGCCCTACAAATTGTCATCAGACTTTCGTCCTCATTGTACACTATGTTACATAACGATTCAGGCAAATCGTTACGTCTATGGTAAAGTCTTTGTGTGCGGTGAAAAATCATGGAACTTAAATCTATTTTTTCACCCGCAGCACACAAGACCATTGCAATTCTTTCAACGATAGGTTCGGCGTTGACTATGTAATCCTCCAGCGCATTATGGCCAAGCTTGTTCACTATGTTCACTTTGGCTCCCGCATATAGAAACTGCTGAAGTATTTTTTCATTGAATTTATTGGAGCTTGTTAACTCCATGATCGGTGTGTTGCCGTGAATATCGTCCATATTCACATCGGCTCCTCCGCGTATTAACGTCATCACGCTGTCGGTTACGCCTTTAGATGTAGCGAGAAACAAGGCGGTGCGTCCAACTTTGTCCCGAGTGTTCACATCAGCTCCCGCATTTATCAAAGCGTCAATACTTTCGTCCCTGCCGTTCATTGTTGCTCGCATTAGAGGCGTAAGACCTGTGTCATCAGTAGTTCCGTTCACGTCGACTCCTATCTGGATCAGTGCCTCTAAGCTAGCGGATGTTTTCTCCGCGGCCGCATACATCATAGGTGCCAAGCCGTTTCTTGCCTTCAGATTCACATCAGCTCCTGATTTACAAAGCAAGTGAATTATTTTCTTCGCTTCGTCGCAGGCGTTTTCTGCATGCTGATTCTCACTGGCATCCAAAACTGGTTCGTCTGTAACGGCGTGCGACAGAGCAGTTCGTCCCCAGGAGTCGGCAACGTTTACGTTGGCTCCAGCCTCAATTAGCATATCTGCGCATTTGTAATGGTGGATGCTCGCTGCCATTATCAGGGCTGTCATGCCTCCTTTGCCATTAGCATTCACATCAGATCCCAGGCCTATCAGCTGATCAACGATTAAATGACGTCCTTTCGCAGCTGCTAGGATCAACGGTGTATTCCCCTCTGAATCAGGTATGTTCGCATTGGCTCCTGCCTGTTGGAGTATACTTATGCTGGTGACGTTCCCAACAAACACTTCCCGAGCTAGTGCGGTTTTTCCAACTTTGTCAGTAGCATTGACGTCAGCTCCTGCCTCTAGCAACAGATTCATGCAGGGAACGTCGGTGCTCTGAGCTGCGAGCATTAACGCTGTTTCTCCCGACTTCCGAGCTATGTTCACATTAGCTCTTGATTTTATTAACGAATCCACCAGCACGAAATCTCCCTTTTCCGCCGCCATCATTAAAGGCGTATTGCCATCACTACCTGATTTGTTAACATTGGCTCCTGCATGAATAAACATGTCCACAAGGTCATTTCTACCATTTTTGATAGCAGTCATTAATGGTGAGCAGCCTTCCATGTCAACATTGTTCACATCAGCTCCGGCTGCTAACAGTGAACTGATACAGTCAACGCCCGCATTTACGGAGGCTAGCGACAGCGCCGAATCGCTATTCCACAATGTCAGGTTCACTTTGGCTCCAGCGTGAATGAGCAGATCCACGCATCGGGTGTGACCCTGGGAGGCTGCAACCATTAGCGCATTGTGATAACATAGATCTAGTTTATGCACGTTGGCTCCTGCTTTTATCATCACCCCAACCGTTGTCAGATTGCCTTTCTCAGCCTCTCTATGTAATGTTGTCCCATCGTTCCAATCAACGGCGTTCACATCAGCGCCAGCCTGTATCAGAGCCTCCATACACCTGACATGATTACCATTGGCAGCGAGCATCAGAGGCGTTTCATGTTCAGAGCCTTCCCTAAGAAAGTCTGGCGCGTTGATATTGCCTCCTTCATTGATGAGATATTGGAGGACCTCTAGCTGTCCCTCCTCGGCCGCTAACAGGAGCGCCTTGTCCTTGAGGTTCATGCTGTGCTTAGCGCCCTCTGGCGAGATGATCATGTCAGACGCCGCGGACAGTATCCAGTACATGTTCTCCAGTTTCCCGGATTGAACGACGAGCTGTATTAAGTCCGCTATTTCGTCGCTGTCGGCATCGTCTGAGAGAAGTCTGGACACGATTCCGCTGATGATGTCGTCCGACTGAGCCATCTTAGTTTTCTGCCAATAAAGTGGAAGTATTTTTATTGACGGTGGTATCTCCAATATCGGCAAAATCGAACAACATGAACCATGTTCTTTATAACACAGAATGAATGTCTGAAAGGACACAACATTATTAATTACACGATGTATGACGCTGGAACCGTTGCTATGTGTTTTTTTTCTCGGCTCTGATAGATTTTATCAAAAAATAATACTGGGATCGCAAAATACAGCTGAATGGGGGCTTTACTGGGAGACAGTATTAGATCGTAGTGGAATCAAACCCAGTGTGGGTCAGTATTGAAGTCAAACATGATGGGTGAACGGAGACAATTACTGAAGATCAGATCCCCAGTTTCTACTTATCTCACTTTAAATGCTGAAATATATTACAGTCAAATGAACCAGTGTGCTCCAAATAAATTCTTTTTCAGTCCTCAAAGCAAACTTATTGTGTGTGTGTGTGACTTGATCGAAACCCTGATCGTCCAAATCAGAGGGTCACGTAACACATTATCAGTCTGTCGCAGCCATGGAACAATTTACCGTGGGCTCATCCTTTGCGAAGTACCATTATGTTAAAATATTGGTTACGGTATCTGTAGTCTTAACGAAAAGACCGGCTTTCCGAAGATAAAGACTAATGTATTCCCTCAACACTACCGGTAGATACAAGGCAGCAGAAAGGGAAAATACTAATAAGTTGCTTCGAAGACAGAAAAAGAATTTATTTGGAGCACACTGGATCATTTTACCGTGATATATTTCAGCATTCAAAGTGAGATAAGTAGAAACTGGGGATCTGATCTTCAACGACCGAAACTTGCACAATTACCTGAGCGATATTAGAGTTATTACACAAGTGCTGCCGTTGATGTACAAAATTTTACGCGCAGAACATGCAGTATAACCTAGAGTTAAAGTGATTACCTTTTAGCGGGAATATTGTACCTTATTTCCCGCTAAAGTTGAAAACTGAAGAAATAAAATTTACACCCGAACTGTTCAGGGGTCATTTCCTGTCCACAAGTGCAAGGTGAAGGTCACGTAAAACAACATTGTGTGATGTGTGGAGTAACTGCCAAAAAGTGGACGAAATATCTGAAGTGCCACATAAGTTTTCCCTCTTTTTGTTTTTTTTTTTTGAAGATTTTTCGGAAATATTATTTACTTGGTAATTTTTAAAATTAGACATAAACGTTTGTAGCAGAAGCAGTTTGTAGCAGCAATATTTCTGTGTATATATTTATTATTTTCAATGAAACAGAAACAAACTTGTTGCTTTAAAATCAGTTTCAATTGGTTGACACTAACATTTTCACTAAACTACACTAGTTCTGGAGTTGGTCACAATGTCACAAGTCAGGCTTCACTGCTTAAGTACACTGGGTCCCTCTTAGAACGATCAAATAGATGCAGAGAAAACTACTCGTTGCATGAGGTTGTTCACAGTAGATGAACTTTTTTAACATCGCTGTCAATGATATTGATACAAAGGAATCGCCTCGTTATAGGCAGATGCTCGTTATAACTGAACTCGTTGTAATGGTCTGTTCACACTGGACGACACAGAGAACGATCCATAGAATTATGAGTTCCACTTTAATATGTATGCAGAACACTTCACACTGCACTGAGACCCTGTCACTGATGCCATTGGCTACTTTAGCCGGTCTCGCTACATATATCGTTCTCGGTGTAGCTCAGTGTGAACAGTCCACAAGCGGGATCTATGTACATTGGGTTCTGCGTCAACGAGTGAGTTAACGCCTGAAAATCAGTCTATTGGAAGCAGTTCTCCTTGTAACTGAATTTTCTAAACATTTAGTGTTAATTTTAAAGTGTTCTTTTCTAAGGAAAAAAAAAGCTCGTCACAGCATAGTGCTCGTAATAATTGCTCTTTGTAAGCAGAATCCAGTGTAATACAGAGCCATATCTTCTTAACTGATCACCACTGTCATCATCCCTTATCACCGACCAGCGACGTATCATAAAGCAGGTAATTCAGTACAGAGCTGGGTAGTCCGAGAGTCGGGAGCGTCACGAACAGATTCATACGGTTCACTGACACGCTTCTTCTCACTGCTTCTCTGCACAGCGACTTCAGGTTCAAACGCGGCTCCATCAACTTCAATAAATAGTCCGGCACGGTGGCCGTGTTTCCAATTGGTGTCTTTAAGGGTCCAAATCTTTCCAGAGTTCTGGAGTGGACGTTCTCTCCAGCGACAAACAGCAGAATTGCTAGTTCTTTGCTGTGGACATTAGTTTCTGCCAGGTGAAACTCCAGGGCATTTTGTCCGTGATTGTTGACCACGTTCACGTAGGATCCCGATCTGAGGAGAATTTTGACCGTGATCAGTGTGTGATTCAAGTATCTCTCTGACCAACTATCACCACTGGTGTAATCTCCTATCATATGTTGATTGTTGATACGGAGACCATTGAGAGGGTCCAGCTCACGAACGGTGCACATCAGAGCCGTCTCACAATTGTCGTTCATGGCGTTAACATCAGCTCCTGCCTCCATTAGAGGTATCATAAAGGAGATGTGACCCTCCATAGCTGCGCGCATTAGTGGAGTGTACCCGTGTTTGTTACGGATGTTCACATTGGCTCCTGCAGACAAGAGAGTCTCTAAATAGAACTTACTGCCCTTTTCTATCGCATGCAGCAATGGTGTATACCCACAAAGAATCCGATTCTTGTTGTCTTCTTTCAAGAGGCCTGCTTCCAAACGATTACTTAAAAAGTTACGGTTATAACCGGTCGGCATGAACAGGCTATTTGTATGGACATTTATTGAGGAATTATAAGGTCTCTCGTATCGTAGTGCATCAGGGTTCCACTCACTGTACACGTTCACATCGGCTCCTTCTCTAACAAGAAGAGCCAGCAATCGTGGGTCTTCTTTGACTACAGCCCACAAAATAGCGCTTTCTCCAAATGTACTCACAGCGTTTAAATCCGCTCCTGATTAACTTAAAATTTCTAAGCAATTTATGTGCTCATGTAGTGTTGCTGCAATGGCTGGTGTGTGGCCGAATTCCCCAGCACTGTTCACATCTGCTCCCGCTTCAATCAACATCTTTACCCAGGAATCGTAGCCTCTCGCTGCTGCTGCAATCAGAGGTGTGTTGCCAGTTGCATCAGGTTGGTTCACATCGGCTCCCGCTTCGATCAAGGCGTTTACATGGGGGTATCGTCCGTTCATCATTCCCGGGAATGATCGGTGTCCTCCTCGTGCATCGACCAGGCTCACATCACACGCTTCGATCGATCGCATGAGTAGTGAACTCCCATCAGAGAACATCTGATTCACATCAGCTCCCGCAGTGATGAGCTTCTCCACGCATTCAGCGCGGTCATTCTGCGCGGCAAGGATCAGAGCTGTGTCATTGTTGTTGTTAGCAGCATTCACGTTTGCTCCTTTTCTGATCAAAAGCTCAACGCACTCGACCAAACCGTTGTTTGCACTCCACATTAATGGAGTCGAACCGTTTAGATCAGCTATATTCACATCGGCTCCTGCACAAACAAAAAGATGAATGTACAATGGCTGCCCATCCATGGCTGCTGTGAGAAGCAATGTATTCCTATCATTCTTGTCTACAACATTCGCATTGGCCCCTGAGCACATAATTGCAAGAACGGTGCTCAACTTTCTATACATGTACGCTCGAAACAAGGCAGAGCGGTTGTACATGTCTTTTTTTGTTCACATTAGCTCCTGCCCTCATCAAGACTCGAACACAGTCAGCATGTCTATTCTCTGCAGCGAGCATTAAAGCGGTGGCTTCACATTCTCCATTTTGCGAGTTCAATGCATTGACATCGGCTCCCTTGCTGATCAAGTATTTTACAATACTTAGTTTTCCTGCCTCGGCTGCGACCATTAATGCTTTGTCTTTAATGTGCGAATTGTCAACAAAAACACCCGAATAGAGAACTTGAATAACATAGTCCAGATTTTCATAGTGTACAATAGACTTTATCAGTGCTGATATAGCTGTTGATGACATTTTTGTTATGGGACCTGTCACATCAGCTCTTGCATCAATGAGCGTCATTATACATCTTCTATGATCATTCATGGCCGCAAACGAGATACCAGTTTCGCCAAAATTGTTAGCACTGTTTACTTTAGCTCCTGCCTGGATTAACTCTTCTAAACATGCAACGTTTCCAGTCCATGCTGCCATCATGAGAGCTGTGTTGCTATTTTTGTCCTGAGCGTTCTCATCAGCTCCTGCCTCTATTAGTGTTTTTACATTGGCTAAATGCTCCGAATAAGTTTCACGGATCAGAGCGGTCTGTCCATGCTTTTCCACGGCATTCACATCAGCCCCTAGCTCTATGAGGTAATTCATGCATTTAGTCTGGCAATTTTGCGCTGCTATCATTAGCAAGGTTTCCGACTCAAATCTCGCGTTATTCACACAAGCTCCTTCATCAACAAGAGATTGTAGAGCATATGTATCGCCATTATATGATGCTTTTATGATGGGTACATCTGTCATTTCCACTCTAGTTACATTTGTAAGGTCTTGTAAGATTTCCGCCTTCCCCTCTGCTTCAGCTGCGACGAGGGCAGCCAATCTAATATTCAAGTCTTTCACTCCAGATCCAGCATTAACCAGCCTACTCACGAGTCCTGTGTCTTCATATTTCACGACCGACCAAATCAGCTGTTTCTTTTCAGGAATACTGGTTTCCGTTTCTTCAAGTTTAGAAAACAACGCTTTTTCATCTGCTTCAGCATCAAGCAAAGACTTCACACAGGAATCATGCCCCACCGTTGCAGCACACACAAGAGCAGTTTCGCCATTCATGTTCACATGGTTCACATCAGCTCCAGCTTTCAACAATACATTCACACATGATATGTGATCGCCCTTTGTGGCATAGATTAGAGCAGTATTCCCACCATTGTCACAGCTATTTATGGCGGATCCTGCTATTATTAAACTCCTCAAGCAGTTTACATGGCCATTTATTGCTGCATGCATCAGGGCCGTTTTATGATCCACATCTGTAATGTTCACATCGGCTCCTGCCTCTGTAAGCTTATTCACACATGCAGGGTGGTTGTTAATTGCTGCCATAGTTAAGGCCGTCCACCCGTGTTGTTCCACGATGTTCACATCAGCTGCGAACTTCACAAGAACATCCACACATTGCACGTGTCCTCTTGCGGCTGCCATGATCAATGCAGTGCAGTTCTGTGTGCTTTGGCCGTTCACATTGGCTCCATGTCCTATCAGAAACAACAGTAAATTATCCTTCCCTAACTCCGCAGCAATCACAAGCGCTTCGACGCCAGATCCTTCGGCAACTAACGCCCGTAGACTGAACGGGTTCCCATTGTTCACAACAGCCCGAATGTTTTGGGTCTCTTCTTCAATTGTGATACCTGGAAACACCGTACTGGTCAAGATCATCGTTTGGGCGATCTCTTCAGATCCCGCCATGTTTCTCTGAAAACAAAAAGTGTAGGTATCATTAACAGTTAATCTGTGATACAACGTGCAATGTTCTTTCAAACCTTACTTTAAACTCTACGTGTCTACGTGTAGAGAAAAAGTTGTCTAAGCCTTATTACTAAGGGGGGGGGGGGCTTCCATATGCGTCAACCACTTAAAACATTTTAACTTGTCACATTTTTCTTCCCAATAGGTAGTGTAGGGCTATCTATGGTGCAATCCTTCGTGTTCCAAAAGAGTGATAGATACCTGCAAAAAGGGTCGACTTGAAAACACTGAAGTTATCTACTTCATGATTGTTTTTCTACTTCATGTGAACTTCAAATCCACAGGTATCCGTATCGGTGATACTGAATTTAGTATCGGTAGTCTTTTTCCTTTCCTTACAAAGGTTTGCTACTTGAGCTACATATTTTCTAGGATGATTTCTGGTTGGAATAAAAG
>JBCAUG010677438.1:0-13688 GCA_038406175.1 Haplosyllis leylae | reverse complement strand
AAAGGTATTTGATCGCCATAACCCGCCAGCTATTTCATACGTTCCGTTTCAGTTGCTAAAAGCTTTTATATGCGTAGCGTTTTTACTTCAGAATAACAATATTGCGATAGAGATTCTTGACTCAAATAATCTTTATATTAACAGAATTGGTGATCTTTCACTTCAAAATGACATAAGAAAGTTTTATGAGAATAAAACAAGCAGGAACAAAAATAACAGTGCGTCATCTACGCAGGGTCCAGCAACAAGAAATAAAATCTCCTCCAAAGGTACGTCCATGACATTGAAACACTGTGCATTATGAGAAGCCGCACGTGCCCGTGTGTAACCTAGGTGCATGACACTTCATCTATTTTGTATCTTTGAAAGTTTATTTTCATTACCTCTAAGAAACCGACGTGCCCACTATTCGGCAGTCCAACGTGGAACCACCCGCAAGCCAAATGAACTTCAGAAGTCAGGCAGTTGCTGATGAACTTGCACCAAGAAGACAAGGAGATAATAAATTGGCCAAAACATTCGAGGTGTGGCATTTGTGAACAGTCTATATTGTGCATTTTGGCAGATGAATCTCTTGTTTCTTCTTTAGCTAATTATTAGATGTTCCTTTCCCAGGAGTACATGGAAAAGTACTACGGAATTGTAGAGAAGCGTGACTACCCGCTCAGTGACGGTGAAGTGTCTCAACACAGTGACGGTATTGTCGACTATGAAACGACAACCAAATCAAAGCAAGACAGAGCTATGCACCTTAGGTAATTTTCAAATCGATGTGAACATTTAATTCGCAAAGCAGTCATAATTGATTTGGATCAAATAAATAACATACATCCACAGATTTATCTAATTCCTGTACGTTAGAGGCAACGAATTGATCTCCAAAAGAGATTTGGATTTTTGTTAGATTCTCAGGAAATTATAAACTACTTTTATGATGCAGGAAAACAGACGCGCGAGCAGCAGCTCTTGATGACTTAAGGAGAAACCGGAAATCAGTTCGGTTTGATGACATATTGGATGATGCAGCTTTTGGTCAAATGGCGCCACTGCGAAGAAACCTCAAACATGAGGATCAACATACCAGGCGTAAAATAGAGGTAACAAACCAAAAGGCTTTTTCTTTTCCTGTGGTGGAAATGGCACTTTGGTGGTGTGAGATTTTAAAGTATGAGATTTTACTAGGCTCTGGATAAGCTGTATCGGTTCGAACTTAAGGAGATGCAGGACGATGCATGTGAGCAATTTGAAAAAGAAAGAAACTTGGCAAGACAAAGGGTGAGATGTCCTTCTTCGTTTACAGTTGATATTTACATTTTAGTTTTTTTTTTTTTTCTGCCGTGTGATCCGATTTTGTTTCTTTCAACAGGATCTAGAATACAGGAAGAAAGTCTTGAAAAGTCCCAAAGTGAAGAAATATTTTCCTTCCAAAAAGTATCAGGGTGAGTGATACCATTAATTTTGAATGTATCTTTAACATTTAGTATTTGATAGTATATAATATTAAAAGGAAATTGTGAAGCAGACACAGAATAAAATGGACAATTGTTCTCACAGCTAGTGTCTTGACAAAACAAAGAGCTCGATATAGAAGTTCTCTAAGAGGTCGCAAACGGAGTTATTCGGCTAGTCCGTCTCTGAACAGAAGAGGTCCAGGTACGTTAAAGAGACAACGTAAAAACCTAACGTCTGTACAAGGGCATTTAAAATACAATCCTAAAGTGAATTTATGACCAAGACTTCATTTGTGGAGACATGCTGGCTGAACAAATTTTCGAAAGAACGCATTAAATTCTGTTCATAAATGCCTTGTAAAGAATTGTAGTTCGATGTTGTATTTTAGGAGGAAGAACAACAGAAAGTGATGATCTGTTATCAATGCTCCTAGAAGAATTCCCTTACCTTCACCTATCGACTGAGACCCTGCATGACCTGTGGAGGAAGAGTTCAGACCAATTTGAGCGACTAGCCAATGCGGAAAGGGAGGTCCGACGACGAAAGAGCAAGGCTCAAGTTCAGGTGTGTTGGGTAGATTAGGAATGGGTAGAAGAGGGACAAAATCTTATGCAGTCGGCTTGTTGTATGCATTGGGTGAATACACTACAGAAGAATAGTGAGATTGATGACGGCCATTGCAGCAAACGATGTCTTAAAGTGTCAATTGGTGAATATAATTTATATCTCTAGATTGAAGATGCACAGAAAAAACAAGAAATACTCACAAATATCATGAGAAAGGAGTTGAGTCATCTACAGAGAATGGTAAGAAAGTAAATACGATGAGACGAAACTTTTGATAAAATATTTGAGAGTAGTTTAGGGTGACTTGAGTTGAAAAGTTTTGAACTGGATCTTGTAGATTGCTTTCGTTAATATGTCAAGTGTTGTATTTTCAAAATGAATAATTAAAACTTTTCCTGTACGAAAGCGGGACTTAAAAGATCGTCAGTACCAGTCACAACATGTCAAAAGCAAAATACGAGACAAACGGTTGCAGTCAGCACGGTGTCGCAAATACTATGAGGATTATCAAATTAGAATGAGATCCAAAATGTTGAAGAAAAGGACAAAGGAGGAATTGGTGAGTTTAATCACCGTACATTAATACATCTGTAGATTCGACTTTGTATCTGATATTATTACCGACCTCGAATGTAGTGCGAGGAAAGGTAATGTTTTCACTCGTGTCTGTGATTTTGTTCAGGGGGAAGGGGGTCCAGACCATCAGCCACCTGACCCACCCTCTTCCCCCTTGGTGACTGCTCCTCCCCCTCCCCCCAATAGGTAACACACCCCTCCCCAGTCAAGTAGGTGACTTGTCCCTTCTCCTGGAAGGACCAAGCAAGAAAGACTAATGAAAGGACCAGATAGGAAGGATGACCCTACCCACCCCTGAAAGGACCAGGCAAGAAGGATGACTGCCCCCCCCCCCCACCCAAGCAAAATAGGTGATCCACCCCTCTCCTCCCCAGTCCCCTTCCCGCAGAAGGACCAGGCTAGAAGAACTGATGGAAGGATCAGACAAGAAGGATGACCTGCCCCTCTCCCCCTGAACGGACCAGGCAAGAACGACTAGTGGTAGAACCAAGCAAGAAGGACGTCATTAGGGTGGCCTAGAATGATCAGTGGGTCTAGGACGGGGGGGGGCGTGGTCGGTATGCCTCGTAATGTTAATGCGAGGTCTTTCTTGTTATGGTTCCCGATGGCTAGTGTCTTGACAAAACAAAGAGCTCGGTCCAGAAGTTCTGTAAGAGGTTGCATGCAGAGTTATTCCGCAAGTCCGTCTCTGAACAGAAGTTCCGTTAAGGAAACCATATAGGCTAGAGCAACCGTGGATCGTTATTGTTTAGTGTTTAGCATAGCGTACTAACAGGCGCAGGCTAAGACGTAGGTATGGTGATTGTGGGCTACATTAGCCAGTGCTACAAGTAACAATATATTTTATATGTCAATCAATTGTATACCACAGTGCAGATCCTCAGGACATAATATTAGTATACGTGTTGTTGCATCATGCTCAAACATAAAATGTCAGTTCTCCTTTCTCTCTAGATTTTGAAGCAGTTGTTCAGACACGCTGTAGATATTCAGAAGAACAGATTGCGTGAACTTCAGCGATATTCAAAGGAAGAAAGAGGACGAAGAGCCAAAATACAACAGGACCAGATCGAATCAATGGAGAATTAGTATCCTTTGAAACGAACACCTTTTGTTGAGATAAATCCAAGAAATAAATTCAAACATATATGTTCGAGTTATTTTCCTTGATGTTTGTACAGTTACAAGGATCAAATGAACATGTTAGCCGAAGCACTCCAGGCTCAGAGGGAGGAGCAAGAAATCAGAGGCAAAGCACAGGCTAAGGTAAACTAAAGAAAAACTTTTTGAGTAGAATTTATAAATTGGATTTTAGGCTCCTTGAAAAGGTAGCATGCTTTTACAATATTTTTTCAACAAGAAATATTTTTATTTAGTAAATAGCATTACACAACTATTCTTCAGACACTCTGTTTAGGTCTCAATTTATCGTGTAGTATTTAAGTGTTGGTGTTCTAAATCTATTAGTGTTTGTGGAGGCGCCGAAAATGCGCACAAAACAAACGAATGGTTTCAGTGTTGATCATTTTATTGTTACAGGTGTTGCAGCAGATGAAGAATGAAATGCGCAAGAAAATGGAACGTGAGATAGAGATGTTTCAGGAGCAGTTGTACCGCGATGAAGACGATGAATACTTTCGGCAGATTGAAGCGGATAGATTGCGCCATCAGCTACAAGTTTCCAGACAAGCAGCCGCCCTGTAGGCATGAACATAGGTCTCGTATAAAGAGCACAATAACACTTGGATGTACTTTAAACATTGTGTGGTCTGTGTAATACAGATGCAGCGGAGGAGTTTTGGAATTGGTTAAAAAGTGGAACCACATAACACTGAATGTAGTGTTATCGAAAGCCTAAAGCATACTTCTGATGTAGAGAGCACGATCACTGTCTTCCTCGTAGAAAAGGACACATACTTGCGAATCCTTCATTGTATAACATTTTTACTGTGATGAAATGTCCGTCCATCTTATTCAATTTAAATGTACATACAATATTTTTGTAGCGTGAACAGATTTAATTTAGTCTCTGTACAAGTCTACTGACCATACACCGCGTACCGTATACCTCATAACTAAACGCAGATTTGGTAAATTTGTAGCTCTTTATTAAATTTGTGCATCAATTCTTATGTAAATGTATTGAGCTTTTATTTTTGCCGCCCGCGTACGAAATACAACAGGAGGTTATGTTTTCACAGGTGTCTGTTAACGGGGGAGGATATCCCTGCTCTCTGGTCCCTGTTCCTTCTTGGAGAGGGAAGTACCCCATAATCCTGTCACTGGTCCTGTCCCATCCCTTGCTAGGATAAGGGGCTACACCCCGGACAGGAGAGTAAGTGCTGTTACGCTGCGGGCGGTAAGCCTCTGGTGGTCACGCAGGAGGACTTTCTTGTTTATGAAGTGCCATTTTGAAGAAAACCTGATTGAAAGCATACTTTTCTTGGTAGACAATTGTCTTCAAGATATGAGTTCTCGTCAAAATATTCTGGTGAAATAAATTAATCGTTTACTGTATATTGAAGTTTATTCTGTTCTGAGGCTCTAATTCATGAAAGATCCCAGTTTAATGCAAAAGTATTTTGTGCAATAATTAACGTTTTATATGGATATATTGTCAGTACAAAATTTATTTTCTAGACCAGGAGTATGATTGGTCTGGAAGTGGTCTCACGGTGGTCTTATAAAGAAGGGAACGGGACGGTCACTGCCGAAAATTTGAATTAAAAGGGCAGCTAATTAATACCGCATTAATACTGGAAAGAAGTAAAAGGGATTTTCCGTAATTGAAGTCCACACATGTGATACTTCACTTGTTATTTGAAATTATTTATAATGTGTGCGCAGTTATTTTTTACCGACCACGTAGTACAAGGGAAGGTAATGTTCTCACATCAGCAAGTCTAGAATGATCAATCAGGAAAAAACGAGGAATAGGGACGGAAACTGGTCGGTATTGCTTCATACCGTTAGTGGGAGGCTGTCTAGTTGTTGAAAATATTTGAACCATTCACACAACTAGAATAAGATATGGTTTCCGCGGTATTGTATGCATTTTCAGAGAAATGACATCACGAGACCTTTGCATCCCAGGTTGATATCATTCAGCTCGTCCCAGGACTTGCCAACATTTACAATACTGAAATACTTGCACAGGGACTTGTCACATTTCAATGGGTTGTTTGCGAGATACAGGTCGAAGGTCCTATATGAAATTGTATGAAAGAGAAATATTTTTTCACCGATGTTTGATTATCAATGTTTGATATTTACTCCAGTGGTAAGGAAATGCCTACGTACACATGTTTTATGTAGCTTACGTTTTTGAACTTTATGAAACGATTTCCTTCCAGGTGTAATTTCTGTAATGCCGCCATTCCAGACTTGTGATCTACAAAATCTCTTCTGATACCAGATTGTCTTGTAAGAAGAGATGAGTTGGACGCGTCATGTTTATTGTATCGATTCTTTGTGTGTGAGCGATCCGTTTGTCACGAAAGTCCGCTCTTATTAATGTGAATTCAACAATTACAAAATGTCGTTTAAGTCAATTCGAATTAAGAATGATTAGCTTGATGTTAGTAGAGTTAATTGTGTTGATTCAAATCGCAATGCCTTGAAATTTATCTTGGTTGGACATCCGCCCATCAATGGACAAAATGCTACTCATGGACCCCATACATTATCATGTATTGAAGTCTCATTACGTGGGCATATTACATGGATACTTGACGATTTACAGCCGGTGTAACGTTCTAGTGTGCCCCGTGTATTCTAGTACCCCGAGGCATACTCATATGAGGGGCCACTTTACATAGCCTTAGGTGGGGGCTCATGAGAATTAGAAAATCAAGCAGCGCAAAATGTTACACCTGGTGTCAATGCAAGCTTCACTGCATTTTACATAAAAAGTAATTGCTACACAAAGAGAACTGTCATTTCCGGAAGATCATTTAGTTTGTTCTACGCGACGTTCAAGATTTGTAGATTTTTGAAGGCCTGAATTAGATTGGTTGGTATTTGCTGAATAAGATTTCCTTGCATTAGCAGTTTCGGCATTGCAACGTTCCCTGGTTGGTTTCTTGTCGAGTAAGATGAAGCGTGTGTTGGTTTCAGAGAAACTTACATTTTCATGAAATAAGACAAGATTGTTGCAGTCATTACAAAAAGCTTGCCACGTGTGCTAAAATTCTTACATTTGGATGTTGTTTTACTTAATATTCAGTATTGCTAAACTACGAAAAGAAACGTTTAAAAGTGCAAGAACTTCATCCATATTGCTTCCACCGCTATTGAATTGTTGTAGTTTTTTGGACCTCCGTAGTGGTCCAGGGTTATAGATGAAATTTGATTTTCAGATAAATTCGAAACTTGTAGAGAGCAGTTATCCAGAGAAATATTGCTGAAGTTGGAAATCATAAATGTTGTGATATATCAGAATTTATTCGGTTTGACAATCTTTTCCAATTTAGCACATATTTGAAATTCTGGGAATACGGTTAAGTTATTGTTGTTTGAGACAATGGTTTTTAAATTGGGCATGATATTTTGCATAAATCAATCGCGAAAATCTTGAAAGTAGATTATTCGAAAAGTTCGAAATCTGAAGGGATCCAATCAGCGTTTTAGAAATCTTCGTAGCTGGTTGCTACTGATATCAAGGTTGGTCAGCGCTGTAAAATTGTCAAGACGTGGGCGGTTTATCATTCCAATGGTGTTTTTAAGGTTTGTCTACTGTCGGAAATTATAGTTGATCACCAGAAGATTGTGGTTCCATGAAAATTAACCCCCAGAGCTTGCGAAGCAACCTGTTTGCCAGATTTATTTCTGTAGTTTTATCAACGTCTTGCAAAGACAATAGATACCACTGCACTCTTGGTGTAAAATATGACAATTCATGCAGCTGAGTTTTTCCTAAATTGCCAGCAACACAAAGTTGACAGATCTGGCAATTACTTCTTTCCTTAGTTTCTCTATATTAAATTTGTTATGTTCACTGATAAATTTGGTAGGGTATGCCACTCAATCTTGTAATTAATAATATGTATTAAAAGAACTGACATGGCAAGATATGTATGAAAAAAATAAAGCTTAAACTGAAACACAAAAATGCCAGATCTGGCAGATCTGACAACATTGTATAATTACGGAAAAACACGATTGGTATATTATCCCAAACTATCTGGCTTGATGTTAGTGGTAAAGTATATACGGTTCTTTTAAGTGATTCCTCCAACTGGTATTCGTGGAATGAAAACAAAATGAAAATGAAAACAAAGGTGATAGAAGAAATATATTTTCCTACTTTGTTTACACTCCTGTTTCTGGTTTGCATCTTTTGATTTCGATGTTTTGTGCGAACCAAATAGTTTGTTTTACCAGTGATCCAATATGGACTATGGGTCAGCAAACAAATGGAAACAAGAGGAATATTGAATCATTGGCTAAATACCCAACAATAAATAATACTGGTCTCGGTTGAAAAAATATGTCAATTTTTTTTTATTACCAAATATTAGCTGATAGATTTCTATTAAACTTGAAATAGTGAAAAAATTCAAGGTGCTATTTTTCCTATTGATATTCTATTATTGTTCATGAAGGAAGAAGAAATTGCCTGGCACCTTGGTCCGCATGCACATCTGAATACGACCTGTGGTGAAGAGCGGCAACCGTTGAGGCTGGTTGCATCAGTACACCAAGCTAAACTATGTACTTTTTTGTTAGTGGCAACATTTGTACAGTTCTTTTGAGTGATTCCAACTGGTATTCGTGGAAATATAGATCTATTTTTGAGACTTAAAATGAAAACAAAGGTGACAGAAAAAATATTTTTTCCTACCTTCTTTGGACTCCTGGATCTTTTTGATTTTGATGTTTCGTGCGGAACAAATGATTTGTTTTACATAACATCTAATATTTGAATTTATATATGTATGCTTAACTTGTAAACAAAGTAATTTCAACTCATTACCAATCCTACGCGTCTGGTAACCTACACATCTGTTTATGTAATTCTTATAATGAGAAATAATTGTGGTCCCGCTCGTACACATAGTGTACGGCGGACCACATAGTATTCAAGATGAACTCCTGGGCTGGGGAGACTGTTTGTCCTTGGCAGTGTTCCAAAAATTCAATGGACCATATCTGCCAGTCTAAAAATAGACCAGAGCTAGCCTCAGTAAGTCAGGGATGTGACTCCAGATGGCGGGACCATCTTGAGCCAGAGGCGCCTAGTTGTTATTTTGGCACCATGCTGAAAGCAACAGATTATACTTTTGAAGTTATTCGCTGAAAAGTAAACATGATTTCACACCTTACTATCTACACATTGGTGAAGTAATGACGATATGAATTGAAATTCATTTGTTCTTGTAAAAATCCATATTATTTAGGTATCTCCAATATTGAAATCTCAAATAACCATGGCGAATGTGGCATTCAGGTATGTATATGTCACGGAAACTGTACGTCCGTATTGCAAGGTGATACGACGTACGATTACCTTAAGAAGGGTATTAATAATACACCAGAGGGAAACCACATTCTCCCTTAACATAAGGCCATAAATATAAGAAAACCATAACCACTGGCAGCTCACCACTAAACAACCCACTATCAAGTTACGACCAATAGTACAGCTTCACAGGGGGTATATCACATATGCACGAACCCCGCATTAGGGTTCCCACCTAAAACACTGACAGTTAACATGCGACATAGCTTAAGCAGCAGAGTCCCATTACTGGTGTGCCAACTGCACAATACCACTGTTACATATTATTATTATACCACCGAATACAGAGAGAGAAGACTTATTAGTTATTAGGACCGAGCTAATAAGACAACAGTGTGTCCCAATACTGGTTCTCCGGCTTCCTGAAGTTGGAACACTATTATCTTCTGCCATTTGTCTGGTACGGAAACTTTTTGAGATTTATGCACAACTGATCTGGCAAGTCTTCCCTGGCCCTAACATTAGTATAACTTAACACATGGCACAGTCCTATACAGTCAGTCAGTCTCGGTCTCCTGAGTCATCAATACCTGACCTAATCCAACAGTTGTGATATATTCTCAAATGACAGCAAGTCCATAGTCCCTCGACTAGTTCAACAATAGATTAGCTTGTTGACTACTCATTTTGCATCCTTTAATGCATACAATGGCTGTGGTCATTTGCCATTGACTGTATAATAATTTTACGTATTCTAATTGCATCAAGCAGTGGTAATGGAAGAGTAATTCTTAGGCAAGGACCACCTGTACATGCCCATTGATTGTTTGCTGTATAAAGAAAGTTGCACACAACTAAAAGCCCTGCACCAGAACCTGAGTCCGTATTGTGAGTGTTAATAATCAGAGAGTACTCCACAGCACACGAGCATGCGTACCACCCAGTTCCGAGTTTTCCTGCGACATAGGTAAGCGACACAAACAATTAAAATTGCTAAGAAAAATACCGGGCGTAAGAATATCATATCCATGTTTTGTTTGTGATTGAAGATATACACTAACGAATTGCTCTTAGTACTCTAGTCGGTTAAAAACTTGATGAAATGGAGTGCAATAAAACAAATCCTTGTAAATCTTTTAGGAGCAATGTGAACTTAATATTTTATTTCGAAAGTTGGTGAAGCCAATATCAAGGTCCAGAATTTACACTTTGATGAGAAAAGTCAGTTTATTCAAGGTTTAAAAATTACGCGCAGTGATACTCCCAAGAGAAGTTTATTTTCTTGGAACACTCTTAATTTAGACTAAATAGAGTCAGTAGCTTATCAAAATGTCCAATTCTAACATAAGTAACCTCAATAAGTACACATACTGCTAATATTTACTTTAGACTAAATCTTTGTCAATGCAGTCAGTTTGGGACTCATTTCCAGTGGATTTAGGTCTCATAATGCATCTGCTTAAAAGAAAATTTGCAAAAGGACATGCATCACTGCATTGTGCTCTGTCACTCAGAACGTTCCAATCTCGGTATCATCTCTCGTTTTGGGGCAAATCGACATGTATTTACAATCAATTTTAAGAGGTTACATAATTGTTCTACCATTTTAAAGACATGTCATTCGAGTTTTCCTATATTTCGTAATTTTCTACCAAATCATGGCAGAATCCTGCTTGACATACAATGGGTCGCAACCATTGAATGCCAATGCTGGCAGAATTCTGCCAGGATTTGGCAGAGAATTATGAAATATAGGAAAACTCGATTGTCTCGGAAATTACTTTAAATGAGGAATTTTAGATGTAAACTTCCCGGTTTGTTGCTTACAATTGTAGATCTTAGGTACCATGCTTCCTTTATTTCTTTCCATTAGGGATAAAAATCAAGGAGAAGTGAATTATTATAAACACAGGGGATCCTTTAGGGTCCAAAGGCATTGTTTACTTGTATAATAATTCACTACATCCAAGGTTGTTTTATCTACTTAAAATTTTTTTAATTTTATTCATTCGCCAAGATGATTCACCCGTCGGATGAATAGACTGCTTCATTTAAAAGTTTTAAAACCGAATTTTTTTCCGAATTTTTATAATAATCGCTTTTTAAAACTAAAGGACAGAACAAGACATTTCAACTACCATCAGCAGTCAGGTCTGCAATCACAAACTTGTCTGATAAAAATATAAAAGAAAACAAGGCTCGTCAACATTTCGTTTCGAATATGCGACTTTTATTTTTAAAAACATTTTCAAAATTACGACTAGATAATTACTGGTTGTCGAATTCTAGTCGTTTCATTCATCTCTTCGTTCACCAATCTGTGAAAAATATAAGCACCATAGATATCTTCATACATTGGCGACTTTTATGTTATTAATATAATGCTAATACAGGTTGGGCACGGTTAATCCGAACTGATTCGTCGGCAAGGTTTTCCTTCGAAATAAGTGGAATTCGAATTAACAGTGCAATTTAACATTAAATAAGAAGAGAATGTGTGGGGAAATAATTTGAATTAAGTCGAACTTCGAATTAACCGTGTTCGAATTAACCGTGCCATACCTGTATATAATATAAATGACGTTGTGTCGTTGACCCAATTGATCTAAATGACGTCTTGACAACATTCTCGTGTAAACAATGACTGAAGGTTAAAGTAGGCCTAATTTCCATAAAACTGCCAAAGGTGTTAAGGGCTGAGATAGGGTATTGAGGGCAACCCGACTCAACCAATAAGGTGACTCTAACGAGCCACCAATAAAGCTTTCAACAAACCGGATTCTACAACCACCAATTCCATCGGAAACGACCATAGTTGCCACATCCTTGAGGAAAATCTACTCATTTCGGATCCTCTACTCTCTTCTCACAGGACATTTGCAGGCATTCATACATAATCGGGCCCATAACTGCAAAATAAGATGCATTTGTCTGGCAGGTGCAACACTAAATGAAGATGAAGTTTCCATTAAGCATGAATTTACTTTTGCTGTTAACGTGTTTCAATTAAATACTTTAGTACAAAGTGTACTGCCTAGGAGTTACAGATTTCAGTTGGCCTACGAATGAAACTAGCCAAGCCATGTGAACCAAATGATGCTGAATTATTTATGCAAATCGCATGGACGGAATCGTCTTTTTGGGCCTGTTGCCACATGTGCTTCCTCGAGATCCCGCAAGTGCATTGGTGCACTTAATTCAGGAAGGTTCACAAGTATATTCATCATTTAGAAAAAGTAAACTACTATCTGAAGTATAACAGCTAGGACATATCGCGAATTTTTTGTCATTTCAATTCCACCAAGAACTGGGTTGTAAGTCAAACCAAGTTGTCTATTGTCTGCATTAATTACCGCCCGCGTACGTAGTACGACGGGAAAGGTAATGTTTTCACAGGCGTGAGTCTGTCTGTCTACAGCAAGCGGGGTGCTCAGATCGATCATACATGTACATAGCCAGGGGGCTCTGCTGGGGTCTGGCCCGGGGGGGGGGTAATCAGGCCCACAGTTGGGGTGGGGGTACTTAGGCCCACAGCTGGGGTGGGGGTACTTATGCCCACAGCAGGGGGTACTCAGGCCTGCAGCCAGGGAGGAGGGATACTCAGGCCCACTGTGGGGGTGGGAGGGGGTTACTCAGTCCCACAGCCATGGGGGTACTCAGTCCCACAGCCAGGGGGGTACTCAGTCACACAACTGGTGGGGGGTACTCAGTCACACAGCCAAGGGGGTACTCAGTCCAGGTATCCCCCTGGCTGAGTACCCCCCGGGATAAGACAACAAAGCAAACACTTGCTACGCGGCGGGCGTTATGCCTCTTACGTTCTTATGCTACGAATTTCTGGATTACTTTACAAAAATAATAATCTGGTACTTAACACAGAAAACTTCGTATAATTTCCCTCAATGCCTGTATAACAGGTTGGGCACGGTTAATTCGTACACGGTTAATACGAAGTTCCACTTAATTCAAAGTTTTTTACCATACACTCTCTTATCATTTAATGTTAAAATGCACTGTTAATTCGAATTCCACCTATTTCGAATGAAAACCTTGCCGACGAATCAGTTCGATTTAACCGCGCTCAACCTGTAGTCTGAAATATTTTTTGTGTGCAGAACGGCAGTTTCTTAGTTGTATTAGTGAACTATCCCAAATTTTATGTGGCTTTATGTAACAGTAATATTTCTACAGTTCTTTTGAGCTATTCCTACTGATGTTCATGAAAATATACTTTTGAGACTCAAAATGAAAATTAAACGGACTTTTCCTACCTTCTTTTGAGCTGGTTTGGATCTTTTTAATTTCGATGTTTTCTACAAATCAAACGGTTTGTTTTACAGGCAAACTAGTATTTGAATTTATATGTTTGTGTTAGAATATTGATAATTGTAAACAAACTAATTTTGACTGATTATCATGCATAGGCAAACCTACGTGTCTGGTAACCTACGCATCTCTTTACGTAATTTTTTGTGGCTCGTTAGAGTCACTTTAGTGGTTGATTGGCTGTTTATGCCCTTAAATTTTGGGTCGGTGGTGGGGACCTATGAAGGCCTTTTGCGGCTCAGTGACTGTACATGGGGTGATGGTTGTACCTGGAGGTGGTGGGGACATCTCAAGATAACATTGTGTA